>CAMOHE010022442.1:0-18852 GCA_946598075.1 Artocarpus hirsutus
GTATAATTGACAAAATAATTTATAGTATTAACATTAAATGTATCAATATAATATATTAGTACTAATATTAAATAATAATAATATAAATATAAATAATAAAATAATATTATATATAATTTAACATTAATATTACTATGAATATTTAATGTTATTATTATCATTATTATTAAATAATTATTATTTTATATTAATATAATAATTTCTTTATATTATATAAAAATATTAATTTATAATAATCATAGAATTATTATTTAACAATATATTAATATTAAAATGTTATATATAATATATAATACATTGATATGAATATAAATAATAATAAAAATATAATTCTTAATAATATATTAGTATTTATAATAATATTAACATTAAATAAAAATATTGTTATAGAAAATATTAAACATATTTAGCTATATTTTTTATTTATGATTATTATACTAGTATTTATATAATTTAATATTGACATTACTATGAATATTAATATTAATATTATAGTATTCATATTGATGTTATATTATTACGTGTTTATTATTAATGTTATTCTTATTCTTATTATTAAATTATAATTTTATATTGATATAACATTTATATCTATATCATATATTAATATTAATTTATAATAATAGTACAAAATTATTTTATTTTGTTATTATAGTATTTATATATATTATATTCTAATATTAATTAATAATAATATATATTATATTTAGATATTGTATATGTAATATATTATATATTATTGTTGTTGTTAATGTTATTATTATCATTATTATCAAATTATTATTTTATATTGATATAATTTTTATATTTATATTGCATAGAAATATTAATTTATAATAATATTATAAAAATAATAATTTAATAATAATATAATTATTATCATCATCATAATGGAAAAAAAAGGTGAGATTTTCATAATTTTAAGATTCACAAGAATATGAATGTCATCTTGTTGGGTACGCTTTATATTACCTCAAAATGAGATAATCTAAATCTTATGGGAATGAGTTTCCTAATAATCCAAAACTCAAATTACTGTATATCAAACATAGGAATCTGTAAAATTCCTATTCTCATCTCAAGAATACTGCATACCAAACGCTCCCTATAGTTATGAGATTCCTAGTAATATGAATATTAACTGTTGGATGGGCTGTAGATTACCTAAAATGAGATAATCTGAATCCCATGGGAATGAGTTTCTCGAGAATCCAAAACTCAGATTACTGCATACAAAATATGAGAATATGTAAGATTCTCATTCTCACCTCAGAATTACTGCATACCAAATACTCTCTTATTGTCTTAGCATTATTGTATTCTTAATTTGACGACAATATATTTTGTCACATTAGTTTTCCATTATTATTGAAAAGTAACTGTTGAATAAGACTGTGATATTGTATATCTTACTGTATCCTATTTTTTTATGGAACCATCTTGTTCCATTAATAGTAAGGTTTTTCTTTGTTCCATTTCAAAAAAAAAAAAAAATAATAGCCTTATTTGTTTTTATTTTTAAAATTTTTAAAAATATTTTTACATATTTTTTGATACAAATATATTAAAAACATTCCTAACATAACTTTTAAAAATTTTTATTTTTTAAAATATAAATATTTTTACTTATTTTCAAAACAGGTTAATAAATTTTTCTTTGCAACGATAAGGCAATAATTAATGTGGACGTCCCCTCATCGGATCCAAAGTCCTATAACCAAATCTTGGAGTTCAAGAAAAAAAATTCTAAACATCAATTAGTCATACGGCCTCACCTAGTCTAAAAGCGCGTGCCTAGCACGCCTGTTAAATAATGGATTACCGCAATTTCACTTTGCAAGAGCACGCGCGTAATGTGACTGTCGTGGATTTTTTTGGTGGGCAAATTTGATATTTTTTTTTTGGTTAAAAAGTCGAGTTCAGGAAATTGAAAAAAAAGAACTACGATGTTAGGTTCGGGGACAGGTTCGGGAGAGAGAAAGCTGAGTTAGAGATAGAAAGAGGGTCACACTCACAGGGTATAAAGTAATGGGAGAGAGATGATACAAACATATATTTGTAGCCTCTCTTTGTAGAGGAAATAAAAAGAAAAGAAGGAAAAAAAAAATAAAGCAAAAACAGAAAGCAAAAGGTGGTCATGGAGAATGTGAGAATCTGAATTGGAAACAAAGAAACCTCATTATCATCTTTCTTCATCTTCATTGTCATCATCAACAACAACTGCTACATTTACTACTCCAGCTTTAGCTTTAACTACGCACAGATTTTTCTCTTCACTAAGATCTTTTTTGGAGCGAGAAAGATCCAATGCATTGTATGATGTTGATTTGATTGTTGGATTTTTTGTGAATTTTCTTCGCTGCAAATTGTAGTGGAAAATCGTTGTTTGACGAGAAGCTAGTAAGCGACGTCCATGGCGGCAGCGGCGGCGGCGGAGGGGACGATGTTTTTCTCGGTTGCGTCGGTGGTGGAGGATGTGCTTCAGCAGCACGGGAATCGCCATAAGGAGCTTGATTTGGAGTCTAGAAGAGCTGAGGAAGCCGGTGAGTAATCATGTTTTCCTTGAGTTGTCATGTGAGCAGAGCTTTTCTTCTTCAAAATTCTCATGTACTTTCAGAAAAGTGGGTTTAGTTCTTAGATTTATTTTTCTAGTAATGTTAAAATGATCTAAATCATACTCATAGCATCAAGAAGATATGAAGCTGCCGGGTGGCTAAGAAAGATGGTCGGAGTTGTGGCGGCTAAGGATTTGCCGGCAGAGCCTTCGGAGGAAGAGTTTAGACTTGGATTGAGAAGCGGAATTATCCTCTGCAACGTCCTCAATAAAGTTCAACCCGGAGCTGTGCCCAAGGTGAATCAAATCTCTCGTTTGTTTCCCTCTCTCTCTTTCTTTTTCTTTCCTTCTTCTATGTCCAATTTCATTTTTCTCTGTTATGTAGCTACATATATTTACATTGTTTAATTTGTTGGTCTCTAAGGTGGTGGAAAGTCCATGCGATGCCGCTTTGATCCCTGATGGAGCTGCATTGTCTGCATTTCAGTATTTCGAGAATGTGAGAAACTTTCTCGTGGCTATTCAAGAAATGGGAATTCCTACTTTTGAGGCCTCAGATTTGGAGCAAGTATGTTTCTATTAACCCAATTCAGATTAAAAATCTTGACAAGAAATTGTTTGCACTCTTTTTTTTTTCTTTTTTAAAAAAAAAAATTAAACTTGTGCCTGCTAATTTGAAATACATCTGTTTCTGAAATGGGTTTTTGTGGGACTAATAATATGCTTCATGTTTTGTCTAGGGAGGCAAAACGACAAGGGTTGTGAATAGTGTTCTGGCACTTAAGTCATACTGTGACTGGAAACAAAGTGGGGGAAATGGAGTGTGGAAATTTGGCGGAAATGTAAAAGTTATCAGCGCGACAAAATCTTTTGTTAGAAAAAATTTAGAGCCATTTACGAATTCCTTGTCAAGGAACTCATCAACGACCGAAAAATCTTTGAATGCTCTATCCTCTGATATGGACTCTAATAAAATGGTTGGTAAGCTTAGCTCTTTTATTTTTTGCCTATAAGCTGCTATCTTTTTAAAGCTTGTTAAGAAGAATGACTTTCTTTTTCCTTTCTTTTGTTAATCTTCACTTCTGCAGTCTGGTTCTCCCTCCTTGAGTACGCTTGTTCGTGCAGTTTTATCAGATAAGAAGCCTGAAGAAGTTCCCATGGTAAGATTGTAGTATATAGTCACCGCTGTAAGCTATTCTCAGGACATTCAAATAATTTGTTTTGTCCTTTTTACCAAACTCATTTCGCTTTTTGTTCCCTTGCTTTGAGCAGTTGGTGGAATCTGTGTTAAGTAAGGTAGTGGAGGAATTTGAACAGCGCATATCAAGCCAATATGAGATGGTACGTAAGTTTAAATCAAATTAAGAGCTCATTCATATCATCATGTTCTAACTGATACTACGAATTTTCATGCATTTAAGTTAACTAGTTCTTTGTTTACTTATCAACTTAATCTACAGGCAAAAGCAACTCCAAGAGAAATGAGAAACAAGCCTCCAACTAAAACTACTTTTGGTGATAGAAAGGTATTCTTTGGTTCTTTTATCTTCAAATTGCACCTAAGCATATGTGCGCTCGTGCTATATTGTGCAAGTGTTATGGACTTCATTCTTATAGTTCTGCCTTTGCTATCATGATGATTTAGATGGAAGAAAAAAATGCCAATATGATACAGAAAGAGCGCTTCCAAAAGAGTTGCATTTCTGAGGAGGAATCGAAAAGGCACTTGTTAAAACAGAAAATGATATTTGACCAACAGCAAAGAGATATTCAGGTAGGCAACAATTAAGATACAGAATCATTCTACTTAAAATTTATGTTAAAGGTGTTCATACTAGTTTTATATTTTGTAGGATCTCAAGAATACTATTCATACAACAAAAGCTGGAATGAAATTTATGCAAATGAAGTTTCACGAAGAGTTCCACAATCTCGGTAAGTGTCAGAACAAAGTTTGCACATTAGTTTTACAGTTTATGCCAAGCTGCCATCCGTGCCAATTTCTCCCATTAATTTTGCAAAGACCTCACATATTCTTTCTCCAGGTTTGCACATTCACGGCCTAGCTCATGCTGCATCGGGTTATCATAGAGTTCTTGAGGAGAACCGTAAATTATACAACCAAGTACAGGATCTCAAAGGTGTAAATTATTATCTCATGCCTGATTTCAAGCATCAGTCTTCTCATGGTATTTCTCTTATTCGAAGGAATATTAATTATTTACTTGTTATGTCAACCAGGCAGTATCAGAGTTTACTGTCGAGTGAGACCCTTTTTGTCTGGACAACCAAACTCCTTGAGCACTGTGGAACACATAGAAGATGGAAACATTACCATTAACACCCCTTCAAGGCATGGGAAAGGACGCAAGTCATTCTGCTTTAACAGAGTTTTTGGGCCATCTGCAACTCAAGGTCCATAATTTTTTCTCTTGTATTTTTCTCCCAGATTCTTTCTATTTCAACATTATTCTAACATCACCTTCTCTCGCAGCGGAGGTCTTCTCCGATATGCAGCCACTTGTACGATCGGTTCTTGATGGTTACAATGTCTGTATATTTGCATATGGCCAGACCGGATCAGGAAAAACTTACACTATGGTATGACGAGATGTTTAGCCAATGCAAATTGTCTAGACGAATACTACTGTATATAACTTTATGTTCAAGTGTAAATTTCTTTAACCTTTTAATTTTATTTTATTTTTTATTTTTTGCTTGTCTAGAGTGGACCTAGAGAACTCATAGAGAAAAGCCGAGGAGTAAATTATAGGGCATTGGGCGATTTGTTCATAATAGCAGATCAGAGGAAGGATACTTTCTGCTATGACGTTTCGGTGCAGATGATCGAGATCTATAATGAGCAAGTGAGGGATCTTCTTGTTACAGATGGAAGTAACAAAAGATATCCTTTTTTTTCTTATTCTTTCCCAAGAGAGTCAAATTGAAATCCAAAGAATGAGTTATATTTGTCAAAATACGTATTAAATTTCATTTGCATATCAAAGTTGCATATAAAAATCAATGCAAAATTTATTTTTATAATACACTAAATGCTTTGCTTTTAAGACAATGCTGAGGTATTCCATTGTTGAGTTTCCTTAATTATGGACACATTAGAAATTCGGAATAGTTCCCAAACAGGACTTAGTGTTCCCGACGCAAATCTTGTTCCAGTATCATCAACAGCTGATGTAATAGACCTCATGAATCTTGGACAAAGGAACCGTGCTGTGGGTGCAACTGCCTTGAATGACCGCAGTAGTCGCTCTCACAGGTATGCATCTGGTCCTTTCTTCCATGCATGATGCTTGATGAAAATTGAATACTAACTAGCTAGCTTCAATGTATATGAAAATGCAGCTGCTTGACAGTTCACGTTCAAGGAAGGGATTTGACTTCTGGAACTATCCTTCGTGGCTGCATGCATCTGGTGGATTTAGCTGGGAGTGAGAGAGTAGATAAGTCTGAGGTGACTGGAGATAGATTGAAAGAAGCACAACATATCAACAAATCTCTCTCTGCCTTGGGTGATGTAATCTCTTCCCTTGCCCAAAAGAATCCGCATGTCCCTTACAGGAACAGCAAACTCACACAGCTGCTCCAAGATTCGCTTGGTAAGAAAGTGTGCTCTCTTATATGTGGGTTCTTTTTTTTTTTTTTTTTGAAAGTGTTATGATCATTGTTTTGCGATCCTATTAAATATCTATAGGAGGGCAAGCCAAGACATTAATGTTTGTTCACATAAGCCCTGAGCCAGATGCTATTGGTGAAACAATAAGCACACTTAAATTTGCCGAGCGTGTCGCTACGGTTGAACTTGGGGCTGCCAAGGTGAACAAAGATAGTGCTGATGTCAAAGAACTTAAAGAACAGGTTGCTTTTCATTTTCATTTTTCCCCTTTTTCTGTCAAATCATGTCTTCCCCTTGTGGTTACTGACCTTTCTTTACGTCTCCCTGATTTTTAAAACTTTAACTGGCACCAGATTGCCAGTCTTAAGGCAGCGTTAGCAAGGAAAGAAGAGGAAGCAGAGCACAACCAATTCTCTGTATCTGGCAGCTCTGATAAGTACAGGTCCAAAGCTAGTGAAATATTGCCTTTTCAATCTAAACTTCAGAGTCCAGATATCTTGACTGGTGTAGTCAACATGGAGGTAAAAATACTTGGATTCATGACCATTTTTAGCAGAAATAACCTTCCCAATTTCACTATATCCAACATGTTACTTTAAAATCAATTTTTACCGTTCTTGTCTCATTTGGTTATAATTGTAGGGAACTCAATAGGCAAATATGGATGTACTTATGAAGTAGGACAAAGATAAGAGAGAGAATAGAGATAGAAGAATAGAGAAGAACGACTAGAGAGATAAAAATAGAACCAAAAGGAGAGATATGGAGAGAAAAACAAGGACTCAAGAGGAGGAAAATGACTCATATCAATAGTCATTCATAAGCATTGTCATTCATAAGCATTTTCTCTGAATCAAGATTAAAATCACTAGCTATTTATAGAGAAATGAAAATAAAAGGTAAACATAACTGAATTTTAAATAATCATACGATAGAAACATAAACTTAATTCAGAATTAAATACTAAACTAGAATATATCCTAAAAGATAACTACACTAATTTAAATTCAAAATTTCTAATCTGATTCTTCATCAAATTATTTTGCAGAATAACACAAAGTCTGCCTTGAGGCAAAAGAGGCAGCAAAGCTTTGATCTTGATGAGCTACTAGCAAACTCACCACCCTGGCCCCCAGTTAGTAGTCCTGGCCAGAACTATGGGGAAGAGGACAAAGACATGAGCTCGGGTGGTGAGTGGGTTGACAAGGTCATGGTGAACAAGCAAGAAGTAAGCAGGGTTGAAAATCCTCTTGAATCATGTTGGGGAGCAGATGAAAATGGAAACTTATCCGACATGTTTTACCATAAATATCTCCCGGATACTACCAAGGTTTACACGGCACAATCCTACAACATGTTCATGGGAGGAAACCGGTTCAATGGTGTTGTTGGTACTGAGGACACCGATGATCTTGACGCTGCCACCAGTGACTCCTCAGAGCCAGACTTGCTTTGGCAATTCAATCAAACGAAACTTAGTGGCTTAACCAATGGTATCGAGTCAAAGACCAAGAAACTCAACATAAAACCATCAAAGGGCCCAGACATAAGGTAAAAGAGGACATGATATCAATATTGTCATTACTTCATTTCGGTTCCACTTTCTGTAGTGTAAACAAAACGTGGTTTTCTTCTAACAAGTCACTTTCTCTTAAACTTTTGTAGCAAAAATTTTAGTCCTTCTCTAGGCCCTTCACCTTCACGGAAAGTATCAAACGGAGTCCCACATCGGATGGGGAGGCAGCCAGCCCCGGTTGACATGAAACGCAAAACCGGGAACAGAAAGTAGACGTGTGACACGCTGAGGGGTGAATTTTTTTTTTTTTTTTCTTCTGAATTTATTACACAGAGAGAGAGCTTTCACTATATATTTTTTCTTTTTTCCTTTTTATTTTTTATTTTTTATTGTTATAGAATTAACTGCAGCAATAAGTCCAGTTGCTCGTATATGTGTATGAGTGAGTTTGTTTTAGAAAACTCCTGCCCTGCCTTCTTGGTGTGGATAACAAACAAATGATTTTGTTCATAGATTTCATATTTTCCATTGTGATTGTTGAAAAATATAGTTTTGAATCAACAAAAAATTTAAAAAAAAAAAGAAAAAGAAAAAGAAAGAAAGAAAAACTCTAGACCAAATTTCAGTTCTTTTATGCTTGAAATATTTATCTAGACTAAATTGACGCAAACTCATGATGTGGTTATTTATTTATTTTTAATTCACTGCAATTCTTGTGCTTGGCTGGATAGGTAGAGGTGGTTCTTGCCCCTTGGCAGATGCAACTTCCAAATTTTGTCCGTATCAAATGCACACTTTCTCTATTTAATAAATTTTGGCTTGTGAAAAAGAGCAAATGGACTCTAGGGTTGCTGGCAATTTTAAATTAAATTTTGTTAAAAAATTATATATCTTCAACCCTTCAGTTACAACAAAGAAAAAAAAAGTAACTTCAAGCATAAGAAATTTACCACCTACACTCAAATTCATCACTTTTTTTTTCTACACAGTTTGCATCTTCCAAAACGCTACAATTACTTTTAGTAAAAAATGTATATTTTTTGTCGTAAATATATGTATAATGAAAAAATGAAACTCAATTCCTTCTTTTTATTTTTATTTTTATTTTGTGACATACATGTGATGTTGCAATGCTGCAAATAGAGCAAACTCAGTTCATGAGAAAAGAATATGCCAAACTAAAACGTAGGCCACGAATTCGACTTGAACCCTGACTGCCACAATTATTACGTACCTTTTCTATTGTGAATAATTTTTCCACGTACTTTTTTTCATAATTTTTTTTTTTCACGTACATGATGCAAATTTTTGTGGCCTAGACATCGCTACTAAAATTTCTTCAAATGCGGTAAAAATTTTGTGGACTACAATCTCAAATGTCCGCACAACAGAATTCTCTCGAACCTTCTTTTCTTACCCTTCAGCAACAGAATTCTCTCGAACCTTCTTTCCTTGCCCTTCAGCTACTCTCAGCCGCTTTTTGGCACATTCTATGTTTCACTGTTTTTCTTCTGTTCCTTTTTGCGGGTCCCACAGGCTACAAAATTCCATGGACCAAACAGAATGTATCACCTCATCTCATCATTATATAGAAAGCAAGAACACCCTCCCTCTTCCAAGTTTTGCTGGACCCTCCTAAGTTCTAAAGCCACAATTACAATTTACAAACTATAACTGAGTCTGTTCGTGAAGCTTAAGGTTTTTGTGTTTGAAAATGTCGGACGCCAAAGTCGAATCCAGTAAAGGAGGGTTATGTTGTTACTATTCTGTTCTTGGAGTAGGCAAACATGCCACCGCCTCTCAAATTCGCGAGGCTTATCGGAGACTTGCTCTGGTAATTAAGTGATTAATAATTATTGCTATTTTTTTTTCTGGGTCTAATTAACTTAATTCATTTGTTTTTTCTCAAGTTTGGCTTTTTTTTTTTTTTTGATATTTTATTTATTTGTTTGTTTGTTTATTATTTTGGGCAGAAATGGCATCCAGATAGGTGGATGAAACACCCCAAAGTTGCTGGAGAAGCGAAGAAGAGGTTTCAGAAAATTCAAGAGGCTTATTCAAGTATGTGATTATAAATTTAAATGCTATATAGTAATATGTGTCACGTATATTATATTATGGGGTACATTTTGAATGTTAATGTTAATATGGGGTTAAGAAGTAGAATGCGTTTTTCTGTGTGCAGTTTTATCAGATGAAGGAAAAAGAACCATATACGATGCCGGATTGTTTGGCTTCTTAGGAGACGACGATGATGAAGTGAGTTTAATTTATCTTTTCCCAAGAATTTCAAATGAAAAAAAGAAAAAAAATTATTGTATTTGGCTGGATGATACTGAAGAAATATTGGCAAAAAAAACAGGGATTTTGTGACTTCATGCAAGAAATGGCAGTCTTGACGAAACGTGAAAGAAGTCAGGTACATAATTATTCTGCCTATTAAGCAATGTATATATTTCTCATATACGTATATATATATATATATATTGTAATTAAACTGACATTTAAACTTTGTATTTGTTGCGTTTAATTTATTAGGAGAAGAGCAGTTTGGAGGATCTTAAGGGGCTGTTATTGGACATGATGGCTGAGAATGAAAGAGCCAAGTTTGGATTTCATGAATGGAACCCTTGTTCAAGTGCTAGAAAAAGAATCCGTGCGTGTGGTTAAAAGTGCAATGTTAAATTTTTGTACGGCTTTATCTGAGTTAATTAGCCCCATCAAGGCCTCTTCTATAATTCTCTATTTTTCAGGGGTTGCTTTGTAATTATTCTTACAATAATATTCATGTATCAAGGATGAACTATTCATTAGAATAATTCTTATGTATGAGAATCTTGTTAACTTTGAGAGCACTTTATAATATATGTTAAAAAAGAAGTCACACTGTCACCATTCACTCTTATATATATATATATATATATATATATTGCAAGCTGATTTGGGGTCTGGCTCCAGGTCTGGCTAGTTGTAGAGTTAATTTTACACGAAGAGTACAAGTTTGTGGCCGTTATTTGTACCTATGTTTGTGGCCTGGCCTTGGAAAAGCTCCTTAAAAAGCTCACAGCATGTGGCTGTTATTTTTGGAACCGATCTTGTATTACATGATAATCTTCTCGAAGTTTCTTTTGTCCACTTGGAAGATTTACATAATTGACTAGGACCTTCCTCCTTCTTTACAACTAGGGAATGTGTTTTTTGACCTTTTTTTGCCTGTATAATTTACAAATTAGCAGCTTCTGCTGATCAAACTAATTACACTTGAGCTGGCTTTAGTCCCCACTTGGGTGTTTTCTTTGATCTTTCTGCTATTTAATTCTCTCCTAATTTAATTTTCATAGGTCACTTTCTCATCCTAGGTCTCAGAGGAACTTGCATAGTTAAAAACTGGATTTGCAGGCCCTGCTCAATGTCTTAAAAGCGAATTACTAACACCACAAGTGAAATTATCATAGAATCTAGCCTATGCTTTTGTCCGCTAGTATTCAGAGAGCTAAAGTTACAACGTCTCAAACCATATTTGGTAGGCTCAGGCATAATTATAGCCTTATTACAGACGAGAAGAATCTATCCTTAAATGATAAAAGAGAGCTTTGATAGGTCATTCTCTTACTGTCATGCTGCTATCATTGGTTCGTACTGGCTGTTTTTAGAACCAACGAATTGTGGTCCATACGTACAACCATTAATGTTACTTTTTTTTTGGAAACATTTAATACTGTTACAATAACTTTATGTAGTTAGAGGTTAAAACATATACCAGAAAAATTATTCTGTTTCAAAAAAAGAAAAAAACATCCAAAACGTGGGTGTTTTGAAAATATAACATAATAGTCAAATGTGCGTGTTTTCTATCTGAGCCGCCAGAGTGTTGAAAATATTTTGTTATCCTCTTCTACTTTCAACAAAGAACGGCAATTGAATTATACAACAAATCAAGAAAAAATATAATATAAAGCAACCCTTTTCCCAACTGATCCCCATTTTTACTGCGTTTTTCTAGAAAAACAGAAAAGTGGGTTTGGCAAGTTTTTCTCAGTGAGATTGATTCACCGGTTGCTCCAGGGAGATTGATCAAGGCCTTGGTCTTTGACCAACACAAATTCTACAAAAAGCTCATGCCATTAGCATGCAGATGTTATACGAGGAGGAGCGTCAAGCCAATCAAATTTATTCAAAGTTTGATAATCTCAATCTGCTATTTGTACTTAACCAACCTATTCATGAAACATGTGTTCAGTTGATAGGGTTCAATGAAATATTCCTTTGTTGTAAACATGTTTTAACGGCAGAGGGACATACCTTTCAGTTTCGGAGCGCCTGCTCTCATTTAAATTTTTGGAAATTTCTACTTTGCGTACAGTATTTTTTTAAAAAAATATTCTAGTTATTTGTTCATGCCCTCAAATTTTGTCATTACAGTAACATCCCCAGACGGGCAGTGTATAGATATGAGTTTGTGGATGATGGAGGCTGCCTTTGCAAAATGCTGAGCTAGTGAGCTGCGTGCCACACTGAACAAGGTATCAAAATCAGACCAATCGGCGATGAAGATATTGAGTGTGGCAAAGAGAATAATAAACTGTACCAACTCGTTTAGGCCTACCTCTAACTAGCTAATCCCGAGTTATTTGTATACCACTTCGTCGTGTTTATATGATATACTAGTCTAATAATAAGTTAATATATATATATATATATATATTTGATTGTTTAAAAATTATTTATAGTAAATATATCTAATCACATCATCATGCTTTTACTTGAACCTGATACATCTGTCTAATTAATAACTATCCCGGAGTAATCTTTCTTTGTCCATCTCAACTCTATTGAATAAACATCATGGAGTCCGAAATATAAATATTTCCACTTGTGTCAAGAAGTTTATTTATATGACGTGATGTGAGAAATGAATAGTAGTAATTGGTTGTTAATTTGTCCAACGGATGCGTTCTAAAATGCATAGTCTGCTTCTGTATTAGTATTATTTAATTTCATGAAAAGAAAAACAAACCAATCCTTTTGCTTATGAAAAGATAAAATTTCAATCTCCTTGGGGTCAAATATTGCGTTCCGCAGCTTTAATTTTTTTTTTTTTAATCTATGAATCAATTAATGTTTCGTCTCTCAAGGCCACCATTCTTAGAATTCAAAGCCTCCTATTTACTTTTTTTTTTTCCTTTTGTTTTTATTTTTTTCGAAAAGTCCCTATCAAGGTGCCAAGAAAACTTTCAATTTGCTCAAAATTTCAATCTACAAATACGGCTTTTTGTCATCTATATCATCCATATCCACAACCAAGAACTTATGTAACAAAATCTCCCTATAGCGGTTCTTTTTCATCAACAAAATGGGTGTCAAAATTTTGACGCAGGAATTTGCTAGTCCTGTACCTCCACATAGGATGTTCAAGGCAATCATCTTAGACTCCCACAACCTTGTCCACAAGCTCATGCCTCAGGCCATCCAGAGCATCGATATCGTCCAAGGCAATGGTGGTCCCGGAACCATCAAGCAAATCAATTTCGCTAAGGGTACGTATGCATACATATTTTAGTACATTTAGTTGTAACTTGCAAGTTTAATTTAACGGTAAATATTTATTCAAACTGCGACTTTGTTCATAAACTCGGTTAGCGATTTTTTAGGTGCTCGTTATAGGTACATGAGGCAAAGAATCGACAGCCTAGATGAGGATAATTTTAGGTGCAAGTATACTTTGACTGAAGGAGATATGTTGTCGGATAAGATTGAGTACATTGTTTATGAGGTAGAGTTTGAGAAGGCTTCAGAAGGAGGATGTGTTTGTAAGATGAGGAGTGAGTACCATACTGCCCAAGATGTTGAGATCAATGAGGAAGAGATCAGGGCTGGCAAAGAAAGAGCAATTGGCATGTATAGAGTTGTTGAAGCTTTCCTCTTTGAGAATCCTGGTGCCTATGACTAGGAAAATGAGGACATGTCAATATTTATGATCAATTTAAGAATGTGATGTTTGTTTTGAGAACTAGAAAAGTTTGGGAAATTGATAAATAAAAAAAAATAAATAGTTGTTTGCAATTAGATGCTTTTTTTTCCTTAATTTATGGAACTTGGGTAAGGTAGTAGTGAATGTTTCTAAACGTTAAATTTGATTAAAATTTATTAAAATGAAAAAAAAAGACAAAACTAACAAAACTTGATACAGATTCAAGGGTTTAAAACATAATCTTATAATTTATAAATGCGTCTTGATTGTTAGATGTTAACATTGGTATCCTAGCATTATTCTTTCCAAAATTATGGCTGTAAGTTTGCAACTACAGTAAGTATATGTAAGCACCACAAACAGATAAAAATTTGGTCGAAATATAGTTGAATCACGTGAAGCTGATATGCAAAATGGATTTCATTAGTATACAAACTCCTTCCGGACTTCCTAAATGTGCAGGACTAATCTAGCCAATGACACAAAGTAGCTCGACCTTAAAATTAATCATTAAGCATATCCCGTAGCCCGTTATGCAAAATGCATGAAAACCCTCGCAATTAAAACTCTTTTTTCTTTTTTTTTTTCCTTCTAATAGGCAGTTTACTAATGGGTTGCCCGTAAGTAGGTTTAGACAGATAAAGAACTCATTGCAAGGGCTCTAGTAAAATCTTTTCCCGTTTTCGGGCTATTATCGTTTTTTTTTTTTCCATTCTTTTTTGGTTTGTTGTCGTTTACACTTTCTTTGTCGTGTTTTACATTTATGCAATTATGTCGTTTTCAACTTTCTTGTGTTTGAGATTTTTCATTGTCGTTATATACCTTCTTGTTGTTGTTGTTGTTGTTGTTTTGTCTTTCTGTTCTTTTTCTTTTTTTTTGGTTGTTTTCAAGGAAGGCCATAATAAACGATGTTGCAAGGCAAAAGTTGAGTTTTTATGTCGTCATCAAGTTATTGTCGTTTTCAATTTTGTTGTCGTTTTTATGCCTTTCAAGCTAATGTCGTTTACTATTTTCAAAGTCCCTTTTTTCATGTCATTTTATCATGCGACCTGCAAACCGAAAAACTGGCTAAGAGAGAGGGGAAAAAAAGAGAGCAAGAAGCATGTAGAGATCTAGGGTCCATTTATTTGAATGTCTCACCAATTTCAAATCCAAAGATGATAATTTAAATTTTGTTTAAAAAAAAAAATGGAACTGATGAATTAAACATCACTGAAAAGATGATTGGGTAAAGTTGTTGTTGTTGTTGTTTTTTTAATCAAATACTCTGATAAGGTGTTCAACGTAAGGAAAAAAAAAAGAAAAAAAAGCAGAAATGCTTCAGAGACTAAGATGGACACTTTCACGAAGTTGAGGACCAATTTGCAACACAAGATAAAGGTTGGGACCAAACGAAAAAAAAGAAAGAGAAAAGCAACAGATAAACCCTAAACCCAAACACTCAGCAGCGCCAACAGCCACCTGAATCGGTTCTGTCGCTTCCTCCCTCGTTGGGCCTCACAATTGTACGTTAATTAAGCTCAGAGCAACAAAAAATTGAAACTTGTCAAGAGAAATTCCCAAATTGTAGACCTTAATAAACCCTAAAGTCCTTCGCGAAACATTTTTTTTCCCCAAATGTTTGATCTTCATTACAAAGTTTGAACCTTGAATCATTTTGGGGATTTTCACTAGGTGGTAATTTGTTGTTTTGCTTGGAGATTCATCCCAATTGGAGCAAATGGCAGGTAGTGATGCAGTCGAAGAGCTCAGGGGGCTCCGAATTACCTCCTTGGATGACGATGACGAAGAGGAAGAAGAAGTCGTTGATGACGACGAAGAAGAAGAATTAATAAATGATTTTGTTGTTTTAGGTTTCGTGAAAAAGCCAAAAAACAGTCGTTCTCTTCTTCGCCATTTTTTTCCTTCCAAGGCTGGAGGCCTACCCGTATGTAATCAGAAGCCCCTCCTCTTTTATGGGAAATTATTTTGGTGAATTTTCTGTTAATCTGTTAATTTATTTTGCTAGGCTTGGTTGGATCCTATAAATTTGCCCTCAGGAAGGTCTTTTCTTTGTGACATATGTGGAGAACCTTTGCAGTTCCTGCTTCAGGTATTTGAATTTGAATTTTTTTGGTGATAAAAAACCCTTTTTCAGGCTGTTTCAATACCATAAAATGTGTTTCATTGTCATTAATCAGGTTGCCAATTGACTTGTGTGTTCGAATTATGAATTTTTTGAGTAAAAATTGTTTCTTTTAGTTGTTTCCTCGCCGCCGAATGCTTTAGGTGGGGAGGATATGGAATATGCATTTCACCGTACGATATTCGTGTTTATTTGCACATCATTGGTTTGTCTTCGCCTAGATGAACACGAGCAGTGGAAGCGTAATCCAGAAAAACCTTCCAGAAGGTATTGTTTGTTGATCCAAACATAAAGGTTTACTTTTTTTTCACTTGCCCTTCTTATTGGTGTTTCTGATTTTTATGTATGAATATTCCAGTGTAAAGGTTTTCCGTTTCCAATTACCACGCATTAATCCTTTCTACTCGAGTGAGCCCCCCAAAAAACATGACAAGCCTTCTGGAGCTGGAGGTAGAAATTAAAAGTTTTATCTCATTTGTAAGTTTGCTGATTATGACGACAATCTAGATTTTGCAGAATATATTTATGTGGCTTTCCCTTGGTTATTCTTCGGAACCTATACCACCCTTTTTGCGTTCTCAACTTAGGATGATGTAAAGAACATGATTGATTTAGGGGGTTTTGAATAAGGGCTTGGGACTGGATTTTATGTTTTTAGTGACAATTGGAGGTGATCCACATGTTAGAGATCAGAATTTGGTGCCTTGGTTCCATCGAATCGATATGAAGGGCTAAAGTTTTTTTGTGTACAATTTATTCTTAAAGATTATGTTTCTACTTTTCCCTCCTTTCTTCCTAGTAAAATTTGTATATAACATTCTCTCTTCCATCTTCTAATAGTATGTTTGTGATTATTGCATGCTTTAGCCGCACTTTGTACTTGGTGTAAAACATGGAAAGGAATTATACAGTGCCCCAATTGCAAAGTGGCAAATTATTGCTCAGAGAAACACCGGGTAATTAGATTTATTAATTTGTTGGCATATCCTTCATAAAGAAAGAACGAAACAAAATCTTTTTCTTTATATAACAATATGTTTTTTTTTTTTTTTTGATATTTTGTAGGTCAAGCATTCTCAATTAGGTCATGATTATGATTGTCAACGGGTGAGAGTTGCTTCCATCTCCGGTGACAGTAACTTCAGTTGTACTACAACTATGACTGTGGACCTACAAAAAGGTTGGTTACTTGGTACATAGAAAATTTGAAGGCTTTTGTGTGTGGATGTACAAGAGAATGTTCTGAATATAACATCATTTCTACTTTCTGGCTTAGCAAGCTTTGTTAATAAGCATAGATGGTTTATGTTTTCAATTTATAACTTTTTTTTTTTTGCAGGCAGTTGCGTGCACCACTATATGGCCAGAATTTAAAATTATACAGGAGGATGAAAGTGCATATGACACACAAATCTCCTAGGATAATGGGGGTGCTAATTTGTTGGACACCACGAACCGAGCGGATGATACAATAATGTCCTTGATGCCGGAATTTGAGGTGAAAAATACACCCCTTTGTATTTGGAACAACAGTTTTTATTTTCTCTTAATAGAATATAAATTTGCCTTCTTAAAGATGCTAATCTGCTCCTCCTTTTTGTGTCAATGAGCAGGGTGATGACGAGAGAAAAAGTTGGGCCTCTTTCGAGGAACGAATTTCCTTGGCCCCGGAACAAGTGTTAAGGTATCGATAGTTTTTAGTGAAGGTTGCACAGGGGTTACAACAATCCAGTGCACAACAGATCAAATAATAATCCCCAACTGTTTTTAAAAGACCCTAAACACGTTCCTTTCGTTGCAAGCGGCCTTCTATATGCTGTTATGTGCTATTAATGGATCAGAACCGTACAAGCTGTTGTTTATTCATTCTTCTTTTGCATGTATAACAGGTATTGTAGAGATCCTGATGCCAAACCACTCTGGCTGATGTCAAGCGGCCGGCCATCTAAGGACAGTATTTCAAAATGTGGCTACTACAATGGTCCTTTGAGCTTTGAATTCCAGGTATCGAGTAGCATTTTCATATTTGCTTTAAGACTGGTCATGGGCCTGTTTAGGATGGTTTTTAGTTTACCTCTGCTTCTGGACAGTAGAAGAAGAAAAACCCATAGCCTTTTAGTAATTATTTAGGAACTTTGTTTTCGAGAGAGCTTAATGGGACGAGAGTGGTATTTAATTTTATTATGGAGCCATACAATGTTACCGCGGAGTAGTGAAGTCTTATTTCTTGAAAGACCCAAGTTCTTCTAGAAGCCGTGTCAAAAGGGTCATGTATGTAGGGCCCTTGTTCGACACAACTTCTGCTTGTTTGTCCTTTTAATTAGTAGAAGAAGAAAAACAAAAGCTGTAGTTTTTCAGTAAGTGTTTAAAATCATATATTTAAATAGCTTTTATGAGTCAAAATGGTTTCAATTTTTTTTTTAAGTCACAAAAATGTTATATTTAAGCTTATAATGTATTATCAATACACTAGAACAAGTTTTAAAGTCTATAAGTGCTTTTTTTAGAAATATTTTTTTAGTAGCGACATTATGCAGCTTTGACAGGATGCAGTTCTAGATAACGAAAGCATTTCTGACATTTATCCAAACACTTTTATAAACAGCTTTTGAGTTTAGGAAGCTAAAAGCAGCTTCTAGTAAGCCCTCCTAATCAGACCCGTATATATTTATTGTTATTAATATTTAGATTGCCATTTTTCTCTCCCAACTGGATTAATTGACTGGGTCTTTGTGTTTTGATTTTAATCTCGTGGGAAGATTGACTAATGGTCATGCTATTTTTGGCGGTCGCAGATTTTGCCTCAGTTGCTATATTACTTCCGAGTGAGGAATGACGTGGACTCCCTTGATTGGGCTACGATTGCTGTGTATACATGTGAAGCCTCTTGTGAGGCCAGTGTGGCTTACAAAGAAGAATATGCTTGGGTTCAACTCTCTTGACTTGGGATTAACTCAAGGATAACACCGTGTTCTTTACCCGTTTATAAGAGCACAAAAATTTTGTTTAATATTATCTTCTTCTTGACCCTTATTTAAGGATGCGTTTTTTT
>CAMOHE010022453.1:0-11462 GCA_946598075.1 Artocarpus hirsutus
GCTCGTTTTCTGTATAAGTATCTGGTTTACAAAATTTCTTTTAAAATTAAATAATTTCCAAATATAGTCCTACTGAGCCTTTCACTCACATTTTATCTGTTTTAAAATCTTAACCCTAGGTGGATATCAGCATAGGATTAGAGAAGAGTCCGCCGACCGGACTTACGATCAGTAGAAGTATTTGGTAGGTTAAATTACAATTCAAGGCATGTAAGGTTTTGACTTCTCTTTTATTTTGGACTGTGGTTGTATCATAATATTGTCAGTACTATATGTGTGTGCACAATATGTGGCTAGTGGGACCCATACGCGTTCCACCCCATATTTAATTATTTTTAATGTTATTTTATTTGCTTAATTATTATAACGATATATTTTATTTCCTTAATTTCTTCTATTTAAACGGTTTTAAAAATTATCACTTTTAATTATAAATTCGAATTTTAAACTCTGTTTTTTTACCAAATCTTTACTTAATTAATTTAATTAAACCACCAGGTCACCTCCCGTACTCTGGGGCGTGACACCTAATGACAGTATAATAAATACTGTTGCAAGTCTAAAAGTGTTTTGGACACGACAAAAATTTTGAGAAGGAAAGGACGTCGTTAGACAAAAAGACAAGAAGCAGAGTCGGACGAGTATAGAGGCAAAACTGGGAATAAAAAGGGAATTGCAGACTATGAACTGCTAAAGACGACCTATTAATATAGGGCATGTGCAAATGGATTAGACGCTCGGAGAAAAAGTGGTTGAGAATAAATAGTATAGATTAAGTTAGTTATTTAGATATTTGTAATACCCAATGCTTATAAATAGAGGTAAAATCTAATCATATGTGACATTTTTGTTGAATTGAGAATCAATAAGAATTTCTTTAAGGTTTATTCAATTCTTGAATGGAATTAAGTGAAGTATTTCGTTGTTTTTTGTTTGAGAGAATTTTGACATAAACAAGTAGCATAACTGAAATAGGATAGTCAGCTTAGATCTTTATATGAATTTAAAGGGAAAGGTCAGCTGGAAAGCAAGATGGCAAGAAAAAAGAACAATGGAAGGAGAAATGCTTAGGATGATCGTGCGCAACTTTCGAAATCCATGATTGGGCATCAAAGACTACCAAATAAAGAAGAAACTATCTTGGATCTAGAGCAAATAGTGAGAAAGCTTTTGTAAAGGGAGAAAGAAGCCAAAGAAACTCAAAAATTTCGACAACAAAATCAACGGTAGCTGGCGAGACAGTTGGAAAAATCTATGGTAGAGCAAACAGTTTAAGCCACATAGCTAAAAAGGTGATGACTTGGATAAAGGTGACATGTCAGATGAAATAGAATCTCACAGGTGAAATCTTAGTTTTGAGTATAATCAAGAAGGGAACAAATTCAGGCTCGATTGGAATTAATGGAAGAATCAACTACAGATGCGTCGATTCAGAAGACAGATCAAGCGAATAAAGAAAAGAAAGTGGCAACTGAAACTACAGTAGAAACATAAACAGCAGATGCAGGTGTATATACCAATCGAGAATATATGATGAAACAGAACGATGATTATTTACAAATCAAGACAAATGGATTCCAGAGCTTGAATCTAGCTAAAAATCCGATTATGGAAGCACGAGAAATGTCAAAATCACCTCTTACTAGCAAATTATTCTAAATTCGAAAGTGGCAAAAATTTATTACCCTACAGATGAAGGAGTATGATGGAACGATAGATCCAGTAGGGTTTTTATAATTTTTTCGTCAAGTGATGGTTCTGGAGACAAAAAATGAGGATTTACTTTATAAAGTATTTCCAAGAATTTTGACGGGAACGATGCCTATGTGGTTCAATCAGTTGGCTTCAACATCTATCGATAGTTTTGATGAGATGACTCAAAAAGTTCATCATTCAATTCATCTACATTTGAAAAGAGAAGAAGGCAATGAGAGATGTAAAGAAGATAAGGATAGAAGAAAAAGATAATCTTAAATCATATTTAAAGGCATTTGCAACTAAACTAAATCATATCATAAGGGTAGACTCTACCTTGGTGGAAGAAATGTCTTACAAGGGACTACTCCCGGATCATGAATTGAAGAATTTTCTTGGGAGATATCCTCCAAAAGACATGACAAATATAATATATCACATGGAAGGGAGTATGAGAATAAAAGAATTGAAGAAAGCGAGAAAGGAAAAAGAAGACAGAACAGGGTAAAGAAGAGAAGGTTATGGCTCGACCTACAACAGTCTACAGGCCATCAGAGCCAAAGATCGGCAAAGAGAATTGGGTGGTGCAGAATGATCGAAGCCTTAGAATTAGCCAGGTGGATGGCAAAAACAAATGGATGGTTATAAGATATCAGCCTTACCCAACCAAGAATGAAGCATAGTCGATAACATCACCAGAGCAAATCTTTTATGATACGAGACACTTGGGAATCTTTAGACCTCCAAAACTAATTCTTTCCGACCCAAAAGAAAATTGACAAATGTAAGTACTGCGAATTACATAAGAATCATGGTCACAACATAATGGAATTTGGAAGTCGTAGTGCGCAGATTCATGCGATGATCAAACAGGGGAAATTGTTGTAATTTGTGAATGGGCAGAATGAAGTTCAAAATGGGAAAGAGACTCAAAGAGAGAACTTCGGATTCAGTTGATTAGCACACAACATTGGACATTTGCTTTTGCTAATTATTTGATAAATGCTAAATTATTTAAGATTTAACCATATATTTTTATAATTTTTATTCAAATATTTTAAATGGAAACGTCTTAGTTTTGTCTTATTTATTTTAGTAGTTTTGGAAGCAGTATGAAAAGCTATGCATATGGGCTAAGAAACAAAAGGAAATCTTATAAAAAAAACACACAACTAAGCCACGTAGCCAGCCTAGCCTAGCCACCAATTAAAGCCAGCGGCTACATGGCAACTTCGGATTTGTAAGGCCACACCCGCAGGCCCTAGATGTATCCTGCTCTCTAGGCCTT
This sequence comes from Artocarpus hirsutus, assembly GCA_946598075.1. Taxonomy (NCBI): domain Eukaryota; kingdom Viridiplantae; phylum Streptophyta; class Magnoliopsida; order Rosales; family Moraceae; genus Artocarpus; species Artocarpus hirsutus. The sequence continues at coordinate 2,984 of CAMOHE010022453.1, forward strand.
TCACGCATGAATGTGCAACACAATGCAATCAGAGCACCAGTCCCTCCTCGACAAATGTTTAGTCGTGCTTCTCCGGCTTTGCGTGAGGCCCAGCTGACCGCTTTTTTCTCTGAGTTCACATGCGCCTAACGCACATGCTCCAATTTTCAAGCAAGTTTTCTCCACGGGCACACTTCGCATTTCTATGCGAGCTCTAACCGCAGGCCCACGTTCGTCCCTTGTTGTCTGTGTTAGCGCTGTTCAGTGCCTTTTGCCAGCTGATGTCCAATCTCTTGCCGCCGTAAGTCTAATGTTCAGTTTTAAAAGTTGCAATCTGAAATAACCCTAACTATAAGGTATAAGTAATAAAACTCAATGAATTCAAGGCTAAACCCATAGGAAAAGCTATTGCTAACGTCTAATATATTTTTTAAATCAATTATTTATTTATTTTTAAAGCTAAAAAATATGAGGATTAAAGTTAATTATTTACAAAATATTTACAATATTTTCACATTTTATAGTATTTTTCCATTTTCAAAATTTTGTGATTTTTGGAATTTTAATAATAAGAAATGCAACTAATTCAAAAATGAAACTTTGATAATAAGTGCAATTAATTCAAAATAACTTTAATAAAAATTACAATGCTGGTAACAACTAATTAAGAGAGATACAACTATATTTATAACAATGTTAAGGTTCAAAGGTTCTGTTTTGGCAATTAACTTAAACATATATTAGTTTTTCTAATTATTAATTAATTGGTTTGAGAATACATTGTGTTATCCTATGTTGATAGTAAATCAAACATTACTAAGCATTTATAATATCATTTCATATATTTAATGTAACAAAAATTTAACTTAATAAACAAGCATAATTCAGCATTACTTAACTAAAATAACAAACAAAATAATAAGTTAAGCATTCATCAAGCCATTCTCTGCCTACGACTAATCAAGGTCCTCCCAAGTATTATGCGTGCTAAATTATAAAATCAAAACCCAAATTTTGCTAGAGTTCTAGTTAAGAAAATACTAAAATCCTAAGTTTTCTAAGAGAATAATTTGGCATTATAGCTACTTAGAAAACTAAGAAAAACAAAAAATATTTAAGGTAATTTTGCCAGAATTTCTCATTCTTTCCTCAGCTAAAAATGAAAATTAAAAAGATATATTTAAAATTAAAATGCTTGAAATATTATTGAGCATAATTTTTAGAACATTAACTGGGAATTATTTCACAAAAACATAAACAAAAAAAAATATTAAAACTAAACTATTTATTGAAATAGTAATTTTTTACTTTGAGGGAGATGTATAGAAATAGGAAAATCCTCCCCCTTTTATAGGCAAAAGTTTGCCACTGTTGTTCACAACTTCATTTTATTTTATAATATTTTGTGCTAGCGTTTTTGATAAAATTTGTTACAACTTGGAGGATTATATATATATATATATATATATATATATATATATATATATATTCTCCATCTGAAACAACTCTTGAGAATTTAGATTTTCAAACATTATCTGATGTCACGTAGTGGCTAACAGCACTAGAAAGATGCGATCTGATTTATTGAATCTCGAATCTGATGGCTTAAAAAGTAAGAAGCTAATGGGACCAGGTGAGACCTGATTTGGATGAATGAAGACCATTGAGTGAGTTTTGGTAATTAGATCAAACGGCCATCAAAGAGGTTTCACTTGAAGACAACTACAGTGAATCCCAAGCTAATTTGAGTGAGCCTAACACCCAAAGTAGCTGACACGCCTTTTCTTGACACGTATGGTGCATGCACCAATCAGAGCATGCCATGTGGACTCCGCTTTGTTGAAAATTGATTTTTTATTATTTCCACTATAGCAAAATGTTGTTTACATGACGCTTAAAAGATGATGGGCCGTGGTATAACTGTTGTTAAATCCTACGCATCATTCTCCGCCCCTTGTTTGAGGCATCTGTGTCGTGGATTAGACAACGGTTTTTCATAAACCTTTATCTAATGTTAATTTTAGGCGATGGTTTAACCATCATCTAATTTTAATTGTATTCAAACCCGATATATCACGCCAGTCTTCTCTCTCTCTTACTCGCTAAGTCTTCTCCCAATCTCCCAATTGCCTTTTCCCTCTTCACCGTCTCCATCGTCTCCATCTCCTCGCCTTGTCTCCAGCACCTCCATCACCTCTCCATCTCTCGTCTCCCTTGCCTCCCTAGCCGACACCTCCTTGCTTCCATCTCCTAGTCGTCACCTTGCCTCTGTCGCCTCGCCTCCCACGAGTCCATCGCTGTCACTCCGCCTTCCAAGAACTCCATCGATCGGTATGCTTTTTTTTTTTTTTTTTTAGCTATTTAGGCTTTTATTTTGTTTTATTATAAAGTGTTTGTATAATTTGCTATGATGTCAAACTTGATATATATGGGTATGTTAGTTTGTTTTGATATTGAACTTGATAAATATGGGTATATTCATTTGTTATGCTGTTGAATTCAATAAATATGGGTATGTTAGTTTTAGGTTTATTTTTGTTATGTTAATTTGTTAATGATATGGGTATTTTTGTAGACTTGATAAATATGATATTGAACTTGATCAGTAGGTTTAATTTATGTTTTCTAAGTGGATTGTTTGAAATTAGAAATTATTTGTATAATTTGTTGTGAAATTGAAATTCATTGATTGTTTTGGATTTGTTAGTTTCAAATCATGAGTAATAAGTGTAGTAGAGCCAAGAAGAAGACGGCTGAAGCCACCTTGCTGGATTCGATCTTGATACTTGTCCCTACCAGATTTATTTGAGAAATATAAAATAGTTATTGCTGTAAGCTTTCCTTATTTGCTGCTGAAAAAAGTCATATTGTTTGAATAAGGCAAGGGAATGCTAGTCATAGTTTCGCTATTATTAGATGAGATGTATATGCGACCCCTCACGCGTGTCACAGGCTGTTACAATATTTTCCTTGTTCCTACCATGATAATGTTTTAAATCTGGGGTCAATTTCAAATTAGAGTAGAATAAAACTCTCATAAAGAGCGTTGGTGCTTCTGAGATTCAGGCGTCAATTTCTAAACAGTTTTAATTATATACGTTACATATATTACTGGTTATTAACAGACAATTTTATAACGGAGTTAATCACATATGGATCACTTGATCAGCATAATAAGCTCTTTAGCCATGAACAATAATATTGGAACTATATGATATCACAAACTAACTAATAGACAATAGATTCTGAGAAAAAAAGTAACAATGATTTGACAATGAGTTTGAAATGGAGAGGGGAAAAATAAATGCAACCAAAAAAATAATAGTCTCTCTCAATCTCTCTAATTTCATTCCAATAATTAAAGACAGCGACCAAACGTGTACCACCGTTATTGCATTTATTATTTTGGACATTTCAGGGCCACTTGCCTTGTGATTATTATTATTATTATTATTATTATTATTTTGTTCAGTCAAGCAAAGCGGCGTGCCAAGTTGGCTGTCCAATATTGAACTTTATCGATAATACATGCATGTATCTGCAACGAAGTTAAAGTGATGGAGGCTTGTACCACAACTAGACAATAACGTAGCAAATATATATATATATATATATAGAGCCTTCTGTAAGAAATTAAAGCTAGAAAGAAAAAGCATTCTCTTCCATGCTTCAAATCACATCCATGGATCTTTCTGTTAACCCCTCCCCTGTAATCCTTACTTTCTTCATCTTCTTGCTCATGATGGTCAAAATAATGCACAAACAGAAAACCAAAAATTCTTTTGCAAAATGCCCCCCTGGACCATGGAAATTACCACTCGTAGGAAACTTGCACCAGCTTGTTGGCTCATTACCCCACCACTCTCTAAGAAACTTGGCCAAAAAGTATGGACCCCTAATGCACTTACAGCTTGGTGAACTTTCCAACATTGTTGTTTCTTCACCGGAAATCGCCAAACAAATTATGAAGACCCACGACACTATCTTCGCCAACAGGCCATATCTTCTTTCTGCCAAGATATTGTCTTATGATTCGACAAACATCGGCTTTTCTCCATACGGAGGTTATTGGAGTCAGCTTAGGAAGATTTGCTCCATGGAGCTATTAAGCGCGAAACGTGTCCAATCGTTCAGATCAACAAGGGAAGAGGAAGTGATAAATTTCATCAAAGTAATGCGTGCAAGCGAGGGCACATCCATCAATCTAAGCGAGAGAATTTCGTCTGTCACCTATAGCATTACAGCAAGAGCGGCGTTTGGAAAAAGATCTGAGGATGAGAAGACTTTCATATCCATAGTTAAGGAAATCTCAGAGTTGGCTGCTGGGTTTTCTGTACCTGATTTATACCCTTCGATTAAAATGTTTCAACGGATCAGTGGAATGAATCACAAACTTGAGAGACTGCACCAAAAGATTGATGGAATACTTGAAACTATTATTGAAGACCACAAGAAGAAAAAGAGGGGAGTGATCTCTGACGGCGTAGAAGCACAGGAAGACTTAGTTGATGTTCTCCTGAGGCTTCAGAAGCACGGCGACCTCGATCATCCTCTCACAGATGGCAATATCAAAGCTGTTCTCTTGGTAATTTAACTTCGTCCACTTCAAAATTAATACTCTCTTGATTAGCTTTTCTAACCATGAAGAAGGAAATAGACCTTTTTACACAATTCCATTAAAAGGAATACTAGAGCCTAAGTAGGTGCTATTATTTTCATAGATTGTTTATGAAGTGACGGTATTTATTATGATGGTGTTGAATGCTTTAAATCCCTACATTACTTAGTTCCCTGCAATGGTTAACAATGGTTTGATATTTTTTTCAGGACATTTTTAGTGCTGGGAGTGAGACATCATTAACGGCTATAGAGTGGACAATTTCCGAACTGCTGAAAAATCCAAGGGAGATGGAAAAGGTACAAGCAGAGGTAAGAAGGGTATACCATGGAAAAGCAACTGTAGATGAAACAAGGCTTCATGAACTGAAATTCTTAAAAGCAGTTATCAAAGAATGCCTTAGGCTACATCCTCCTGCTCCTTTACTAGTTCCGAGAGAGTCGAGTCAGAGGTGTCTTATTGACGGATACGAGATACCCGCGAAAACAAAAGTCATTGTCAATGCATGGGCAATTGGGCGAGACCCCAAATATTGGGAAGATGCTGAGAAATTTTACCCTGATAGATTCCTGAATAGTTCAATTGATTATAAGGGGGCAGATTTTGAGTTCATCCCATTTGGTGCCGGAAGGAGAATTTGTCCCGGAATTACATTTGGGATAGCTGTTGTTGAGCTGACTCTGGCACAGTTGCTTTTCCATTTTGATTGGAAATTTCTTCATGATATGAAGCCAGAGGATCTGGACATGACTGAGGCCTATGGCTTGGACGTCAGAAGAAAAATAAATCTGACCTTAGTTCCCATTCCTTATCAAAACAATTTATGCTAGATAAAAACCATCATACGAAGAAATGTTTTTAAACCTGTATAACATATATACTTTTTACGTTGTTCTTAGTATGGCATATATAGCAGTTTGAGGAATTTTCTATATGTAACTTCTAGAGACAAAATTATTCTCGCTGAATGCTTCTATTCAAAATATTAAAGTCTATCTTTAGTGAAGACATGTCGTTCCTAAAGATAATAAAAACGATTGCTTGCAAAAATGTTTGTTTTTAGGATGAGCAACTTTACGCAGAAAATCTCATAGGAAATTTTTATAGTACCACGAAAGGGGACTTTTAGCGATGACCGTTACCCTTTGCAGCAAATCTTGTGGGAAAATTTTTATGATATCACCAAAATGGACCTTTAGCAACGGTAATTGTCTTCCTTGCAAATTTCGTGGGAAATTTTTTGTGGCATAGCCAAAGTAGACTTTTAGCGATGACAACTTGATAATGACCCAAAAGTTGATGCCAGTTGTTTCCAATAAGCGTTTTAGCAGCGACAATAGGCTTAATTTCGAACTTTTATTAAAATTTTTAGCAGTGAAATTGAGAGGGCAGAAATATCTTTGGTATATATATGATATATCAATGGTTTGGGATCTAAAAATTTGATGGAGCTGTCTCATATCTCTTTTTACTTGTTAGAACACATGTTCACGTTTTAAATATTCATTTATTTATTTATTTACTCAACTGTTTACTTAATTATTTTAAAATTTTTGAAGTTTTATTAAAATGATATCTTACTAGGCCTTTCATTCACTCTTTTATGTTTTAAATTAATTCCCTTCTAGGTAATGTAAAGGATGGTACCGAGTAGTTTGCAAGAGTTGCCACTTTTAAATCAGAGTTGGACCTTGTGGAAGACTTATTTTTTTGCAGTTTATTTTTTTATTTCAGTCAAAGAATGTAGAACCTAAAAATTTCATTATCTCTTTTCTCATGCAGTTGATTTTGGATTGTGCTTGATGTTGTTTGTACTACATTTATTCTATTTTCCATTGTATGCCTAGAACTTGGGATTTCGGCATAAATCCCTAACTGATGCCATAGGCATTTTCCCTTAAATTGTTATGTCTGAAGTTTCTATAGAAATCTATTTTCTTTCAAGTCCTAAGCACTCAGTAATGGTTTTAAAAATTTCTAAAGTGAGTAGACTTAGGATTATATGGTTCAAGGGAAAATGGCCTATTCAACTAACCAAACAAAATTAAAATATTAGTCACCTTTATTGAAACGTTGTTTGAGAAATTAAAATAACATCCTTTATCCAATCAAAAATCTTTAAAACTTCACTTAACTTAAATCTTTAAAATTAATTCCCTCATGTCATGCCCCTGGTTAGGGCTTGTGACACAGTTAATTAAATTAAGATCTCTCTGTCTCTACATCGTGTCAACTAGGGTCATAATATGTAACCGGTTCAAGGCTGTCTGTCGGAAGCAATGCCCACATCAGTGGAGTGCATAGAGGTAATGTTAGGTTTATCATCATAGGTGTGCAGTGCTGGCGGGTTGAGTCTTGGTTTGGAAGAGGCCAAAAATGGGGAAACAGAGTCTTGGTCCAAAGTACCTCGTTGGGGTGAGAGGAAGATACAGTCAGCAGAGATCTGCCTCAATGAGTTTGTATCATGGTTGGTCACGGACGGATGCGTCAATTATATACTTGCTCGGAGGACATCAAAAGTGGTGAGATAGTTTGTGGCCAAGGGAAGATGCATCAAAACGCGCGTTTTATTGTGGCTTCCGGTCCAGGCGTATTCCCTTAAGCCTCCATAGGACCCACGTTATGGGGCTCCCGACTTATGGCTCTTATTGGTAGACTATCCCCGTGCAGTCCACTCATCCGTATTGTCTCCTTTGGGGCTCTCTGGCCCTTGAGAGTTTTTCTTTCAGGTCCCCCAAGTTTGAACCTCAAACCTCCCTTAAGAGGTTCTTATTTCCATCTCGAGTACCAATTGAGCTAGCTCAATTGGTACTCGAGATGGAAATAAGAAATTTTTAAGGGAGGTTTGAAGTTCGAACCTGGGGGACACGAAAGAAAACCCTGAGGGACCAGAGGGCCCTAGAGGAGACAGTACGAATGAGTGGGCGGCACAGGGATGGTCTACCAATAAGAGCCATAAGTCCGGGGGCCCCACAAGGTGGGTCCTATGGAGGCTTGAAGGAGTACGTCTGGACCGGACGCCAAAATAAAACACACGTTTTATTGTGGCCTCCGACCCGGGCGTACTCCCTGAAGCCTCCATAGGACCCACCTTGTAGGCCCCCAGACTTATGGCTCTTATTGGTAGACCATCCTCGTGCGGCCTACTCATCCGTACTGTCCCCTCTAGAGCCCTCTGGCCCCTCAGGGTTTTTCTTTCGCGTTCCTCGGGTTCGAACCTCAAACCTCCCTTAAGAGGTTCTTATTTCCTTCTCGAATACCAATTGAGCTGTTGGGCCCTAGATGTAACGCCCCCTATTACAGACGTTACAGATGACGTTACATTTCTTTCGTAATACTTTTATTTATAAGATAAACTATTTAATTAAAAAGATAAATTGAAAACATAACCCAGGATCCATGAAATTTTTTTTATATATATATACATATGAATATACGTTAATATATTACTCATTTATAAACATTTCCTTAAATAGTTTATCTCACTAAAATAATAAAATCATAAAAACTCATGGTCAAATACATTTTATTATTATTATTATTATTATTATTATTATTATTATTATTTAAATAACTTAATCATTATATAATAATTTAATCCATTTTTTTTTAAATTACTTGATTATAAACATCCTTTAAACATTAATAAAATTTGCATACATACTTTAGTAGGTCGGACTTGATCGGCAGTCCTAGCGATTAAAATAAAATTTGTTTAAATACAGTTTTAATACGGAAGAAAATTTATAATAAAAGTCCATCAAATAAACATTCTCAAAATTATAAAACTTAACTTAAATCCTTAAAATTCAAAATTTATAAACATAATTTATTTCATAAAAATTTCTTTTCTTTCTTAGCGTCTTCCATTTGCAATTTATC
>CAMOHE010022471.1:0-52067 GCA_946598075.1 Artocarpus hirsutus
GCAGGCCGAACCTGGAGATGTTCGGCCGACCGAACCTGTTCCTCCGGCAGGCCGAACTGTGCAGTCTGGCAGGCCGAACCAGGGGAACCGGCAGGCCGACCGAGCCAGGAGAAATTTTGTGATTTTCACCCGTTTTAAACTGTTTTGAACCCTGATTTAAATTTCAACTTTGTACAATGATTTTATAAACCTAAATGGCACACTAGGATACCATGAGATGATTTAGTATCATAGGATACCTCGGGTTAGATGCTAATGAGCTAAGTTACTATGCATTTAGGATTTGTACGTGGATCCGCGGAGCTAATGTATAGCGGACCGGGATTACGGTGTGAGACACCGGTACGAGTATTGAGGTAGGACTTCTACCCCTTATATTTGGTAGCCCTATTTCAAAATGATTTAAGCCAAAAAAAATGGATTTTTATCAAATGATTTCAATGACAGATTGAGAAATGATTTTATCTAATTATCTTTACAAACGATTGATTGAGAAATGTTCATAATGAACTTCATAAAGAATATAAATGATTATATCTGATAAAGAAATGATTTCATGAATCAGAGAGATATATATATGTATATATATGATTGAGGGCATGATGCCATATCAGAGATCGGGTTGTGTAGTGAACAACCTTGGGCCGAAACCCAGCTGGGCCACTACGGTGGTGAGTCATGTATGGTTTGCCCAGGAAAGGAAAATGGTACCCTTTTGATTGATTTATTTGAATTATTTTGGTGAGATTATATTTTATTTAATTTCACATTTGATTATTTATTTGTTGATTGTACCAGTACATTTTCATATGTTTATTTGACTTATGCGATTTCTTTTCAAGTTGAATAATTTTCAAATATAGTCCTACTGAGCCTTTCGCTCACATTTTATCTGTTTTAAAATCTTAACCCTAGGTGGATATCAGCATAGGTTTGGAGAAGAGTCCGCCGACTGGACTTACGATCAGTAGAAGTATTTGGTAGGGTAATTTCCATTCAAGGCATATAAGGCTTTAACTTCTCTTTTATTCTGGACTGTGGTTGTATCATAATATTGTCAGTACTATATGTGTGTGCACAATATGTGGGCCAGTGGGACTCATATGCGTTCCACCCCATAATTAATTATTTTAATGTTATTTCTATTTGTTTAATTATTGCGATGAATCCTTTTATTTCTTTAACTTATTCTATTTAAATGATTTTCAAATTATCATATTTTTACTTATAAATTTGATTCTAAAACCTTGTTTTTAACTAAATCTTCATTTATTTAACTTAATTAAACCATCACGTCACCTCCCGTACTCCGGGGCGTGACAGAGACATTCACAACCTAACCTCTGCCCACTTCCATCAACTTTGTCCCCTAAATTACTACTTAATAATGCAGCCTTCTTTTTATTCATATCAACCATCTCCTTATATCTGCCTCACTCCTACTTTTTCTTCCTCACATGTTGCTACAGCAAAACACTAAGAGCAGCCAAGAAAACTCAGCCACCATATCCTTCCTTTGAAGCAAGGAAACTCTTAGCCATACTATAGCAATTAAAGCAGCAAAACACCCACCAAACGCATCCGAAAACACCAAGGAGAGTAGCCTATTTTCTTGCTCGAAAACCACCAAGAATGTTGCCAATAACATGGTCTAAACCCAGCCAAAATCATCCAAGGACACAGCCCATATTCTTGTTCAAAAACTAGCCACAACCGTTACCTTCAAGGCCAACAAACCCCAAGAATTCAAGCTTGATTTTTAATCCAAACTTTGGTGCCTTCAAAGGAGTTTTGAGGTAGTTTTTCTTTAATCTAAACTTGGTTTTTAGTATGTGTTTTCTCCATGTTTAATGCATAATTTTCATGTTCAAAGTTCATGCAAATTTCTAGTATGTTAACATGAATATTTGAGCATTTGTGAACAAAAACTTGAGTCTTGAGTTAAAACCCATAACCAGCCTTTATTTTGGTTTGACAACAATGTTAGAAACATGTTCGGAATGTTTAGAGCCAGTTTTCCATAGCTCTATAGTTAATGTTTTAAAGTTTTGATTTTAAAGAGCAAACTTAAGCATGTTTTCATCATTATTTGCAAGAAAGGCTAGAGATATGGTTCGATAATGATTTTGGTATAAAACTCATGAGAATATGTTTATTGTGATTATATAATGCATACTGCATATTTTGGAATGGTTTTGAGATTTTGTACAAGGATAATATGATTTGGTGTAAAGGAAAACTTGGTATTCCATAAACTTTGTAATACCTCTATGGGCAGTGGCTCTTTCTTGAACATCTAGGATCAAATGAAAATGAATTTTGTAAATTTGGTTTGCACATTTAAAAACTAGACATCCTAAGCTTTCCAACGAACTATCATGAGCCTAAATCGGAGTTGTATTTTGTTTTCTATAAATTTTTCAATTTTCGAATTGGAAACTAGTAAACCTGCCAATGGCAGTATACCTCCTGTTTACATTAAGTAAACCACCTGTTAACCCGTGTGCTGATTGTAGATAGTGAACATACCCTTTTTGCAAAATTATATTGCCAGTTTGCCGTGGTGTACTAGCTACTAACTTGAACCAAGAACCCAACTTTGCTCACCTCCTAATTCCTTAATGTCTTACAACCTTTCCAATACTATCCTAAGTGATTGATGAATCTTATTAGGAACTAAAACATATAGATTACATGTATACATTTTATATTGTGTTAAGACAAAAATTGTTTACTTTGGTATTCAAAAAGAAATTTGCATAAAAACTTTATTGGCACACTAGTGAGATAGATTTACACATGATTTATTTATGAATGTGGTTGTATGTTGTGCTCTAGTTTTAATTATCCTTATGCATACCTTAGGATCAAGGGAGTGTGGAGCTAACGTTAATTGATTCTGAGATTAAAAGATTGTTGATAACCTTGGAAGGTAGGGATTCTATTACTCATCTTTTGTGAGGTTTTTATGGAATTAAGATTGATTGTTTTACTACAAGATAGATATATATATATATATGTGGAACCGCTATTATATGAGTATCACATATGAAACTATGACATGAAGTTGTCCTATATTGTACAGCGAGGAACATAATAAATTGACACATGTTGTTATAAATTGAGAAGCATAGTTAGGAAAACTGACTCTATAAATAATGATTGAATATAGAGAAATGGTGAGACATGAAGAGGGCGACGGTTACATCCTTGGGCACAAATTCCCTAAAAGGTAAAATAAGGGGAGGAGATGATGCTCCCTTAGGTCGAAAGTCCCAGAACGCACTATACAAGAATCGACTTGGTGAGGACTCAGGGCTTGATGTCCCCTCACTGGAACACCCTTGGAGTGTTTGGAGGGTGATCAAGCGCACCCATTTGGGTTTCATTGAGTTGAGTGATATGATATTCTATTGCACGATGGATATGGATGAGCCTATCCACCAGAATTGAACATGATAATTGATGAATAGTGATGAGAACTAACTAACCATGCAGGTTTTAATGTGGTAAGGATAAAAACCTAAAGGTGAGTAATGGTTTTTCCTACTGAGCATGTTGGTGCTCATTCCCTTATATTTTCATCGTTTCAGGACTCACTAAGTTTGAGGCGGCTACGAGGAAAATAATTGAAGAAGCTATGTAGCTATATTACATTGGGATTGCTTCAATTGTTAAGAATTTTCTTCATGATAATGTAAACATCGATTATTACTTTTTGCGACTGTATTAAGATATGTTGAAGGTTAAAATGATGGTGATGATAGTTTTATATTATTAAATTTAAGGTGCTATATTAACTGTGATTTAATTGTTGTTTATATTTTTATTTTTTATTTAAGAGTTTTCATTTAAGTCCTAGGCAACCTTATTTTTGAAGTTTTACTTTTATTTCTAATTTTTATTTTAATTCATTAGAAACTGTTAACCCCCATATAGGGGCGTTACACACAATTTGAGTATGCTAGTGCAATTAGTAGCTTGATGTATGCTATGCATTGTATAAGGCCAGACATTGCTTTTGTGGTGTACAAATTGTCAAGGTTTACGAGTAATGCAAGTGTTGAATATTGGAATACAATTGGAAGGATGCCTTGCCATATTAAAAGGACCATCAATTTGGGTTTGTTTTATAATGATTAACCTATGATACTAGAAGAGTACTCAAATGCAAGTCGGATAACCAATGCAAGTGATAATAAATCCACATTTGGTGTGCCTTAGGCTACTAAGGAACAAACACGCATAGCTTACTCGAGGATGAAAAGTAAGTTTATAGCACTTGTGGCTACGAGTAAAGAATATGTGATACAACTAATTTATCGATGGTGTTACTAATGTTGTTTATGTTAGGAATAACAAGAACCTAACAAATTCCTTGACAAAAGGTCTTTTGAGAGGTTTAGTCAGTGACACATCTAGTGGAATGAGATTGAAACCTTTTGTTGAAAGAGTCACCAATGATGGTAACCCAACCATGTAATATTTGTACCTCTTTTTCATAATTAATGGGTAACAACAAGTCATTATTATATGACCAAGTTAGCATCAAAAAGTTAATTGTCCCTTCCAGGACGTTTAGTTGAGGTTGAGTGTATACACTTAATGAAGTTCATCTCATAGTAGTAGATAGAGGCATGATTTGAAACTTCAACTAAGTGAGCATAAGAAATGGTACCACTTCTAATAAAACCATAGTTTAGTCTTCTAAATGTTCATGAATCCAAAATAGAGCACAAGCTGAAATAGTGCTAAAAGATTTGAAAATAATTTGAAATCTAGGATAACTCACATGTGATATATTTTTGGTATTTACTTAAGAGACAAAATTCAATGCAAAGCACACTATTGTATTGTGAGTACTTTGAAGTATATTCACTAATTGAAGGTTAAAATCTAAATATACCTTATGTATGTATGTGTTTATCGTTGTTGAATTTGGAGAAATATTACAATCTAGTAAGGGATAGACAAATTGTAATATATGTATCATGTGCTATAAGGACATTAGACCTACTAAAGAATTTGAAAATACATATTTTTTAAGTGTATGTAGCATTTAATGCATGTAGTACCGTGGTGCTCAAAATTGGAACCAATGTAACTCTGGGAAATGTTATGGCACTCAGTCATTTTTTGCCCCTGATTTGGTGTAGTGAACCTAGCGCCACAGCGCCCATCTAAACTGTTATATATTAAAATGATGTGTTCTTTGAGTTATTTCAAGCCAGTGTATTTATTGGTTATATGTTTTCATACTAACCTGAAAACCTATTAGCAATAGACATATCCATTATAATAATTGTGTTAATACATGAAAAAATACCTTTATAATGAAGAGATACCTTTACAAATGAAGAGATATCCTTATGCAAAAAGTTGTATAGATTAAATTGGTTATGTCCATCTATAAAATGGCACCTCTATCATTGTATTAATTCCAAAAAATATACAGATTTTATTCATTGCTCTAGAACACAATATTATTGGTAGATATTGTGTTCAAAGGTTTGTTGTATCTTGGAGGTAATTTACCATAAAACTTATTAGCAAACATTAAGAAATAACGGCAAATAAGACCTTTTAAAGAAAGTATTTGTATACATCTCAAACCCAACTTTATTTCTAGAAATTCAAACCTCTGTTGCACTCAAATACTCCAACAATAATAGGCTTAGGGTTTTGCCACACTAGAGGATAGATCAAAAGTCAAAGAATAGCATCGTGTGTTTTGTCCAATTTGTCAGTGCGACAACAATCCATAATCTACCAAATATTGTCGAAGTCCACGGTGATTGCCCATTGTTGTCGACAAGTAGCCATAATGATCTACTAGATTAAGTTAGGTAATCAAACATATTATATCAACTTTTCAACACAAATCACTAGTCCTCTTTGGCACCGATCACTAGAGCAATCTACTAGATTAACTCTAGTAATCTACCAGTTTAATTCAGGAAATAACACACATAATGCCATCAGTGGCCGATGGAATAATTTGCTAGATTAACATAATTAATCTATCATATTGTGTAGCCTATTTTCTATAGTATTTTGTAACCTTCTTTAATTTTTTTTTTCCATACTCATCGCTGAAGTCTAGTAGATTAAGAGTTGTAAACTTACTATATTAATTCATGAAATCAACATATAATGCTAGCAAAAGCAATATTATTTCCACACAATGTCTCTCCCAACTTTCTCACTGATCAAATAAACAACCCCGAAATCAAAAAACTTCATATAAATTCGAAGAAAAACACGTCCCAAGCTTCTAGGATTGTTAATCAAATTGAATAAATCGATCAAAACTTTCGACCAATAATATTTAATCCAATTATTTTTAACAGATAACCGACTTTAATTGGGTTGGGTTAGATTAAATGTCCATTTTACCTTCAAAACACTTAATCCAAGCCAATCTAATCTCTATATATATTATATATAAAAATCTATAAATATAGGTGTGTTTATATTATTGGTGTAAATTTTAAAGTCTATATTTTCATACACTTTCACACGCCAAATCAAAACCTCATAATAAATAACTAAAAAAACCCAAGTCTCATTTTATATGAACCTTTATATTTATCACCTTTTTTTAGAATTTTTAGGTTTATCAAGTGATAATTTTATGTCAATATATTTCATTATGAAATTGTGCAATTATATATTTCAATATTTCATTATGTGGAATTATTATGTCAATATATGAAATTGTGCATATGTGAAGCTGACAAGTAATTGTACAATTTGTGGTTAATATGTCAATATATCTCACATGTGAAATTATGTGAATATGTACAATGTGAATATGTACAATTTGTGAAATTATATATTGAATTGTGAATATGTGTAAACTTCTGATTATGTGTAATTATGTGAAATTGTATGAATATGTGAAAAGTGTCGTTGAAATTGTCCAATTGTGAATCTGTTAAGATTTGATAACGTGAAATTATGTCAATATATAAGCTTCTGAATATGTGAAGATGGAAAGTAATTGTGCAATTCATGGTGAATATGTCAATATGTCTATTAGAGGAAAATTATGTGAAATTGTACAATTCATGATATTAGTACAATGTGAATATGTATAGTTTGTGATTAATATTAGTATGTATATGTTAGTTTTTGAATACGTTGCATAGGTACAATGTCTCGCGAATTCGATAGTGACCAATACGAGAAGGAGTACAAAGGCTGCACTTCATCTGCAATGCAATATAGCAAGGGAAACCATCACAGTAAGCCACAAAGGTGAACCGAATTTGATCCAAAAGTAGACTTTGACCGAAGGGCAACATTAATGAAAAGAATTCATCGGATGAGGAAGAAAGGTTTAAAAATTGAAGTGACTTTTGATTCGAAAGGCCAACCAGAAGGCGCACCCGGTCATGAATTAAGCAATTGGATCAGAGTCCTTAGTCGAGAGCACGTTCCAATATGGACAAAAGATTAGAGGTCTAAGGATTTAGATAAAGTAAAAGGTGTGATTTGGAGAGAGATATACGAAGCTTTCATAGTTGAGGATTGGTATAGGAAAAGGGCTTTAAAGGTTTGCGGTGAATTAGCAAAGGGGTTTAGATCCGACCTCTACGTTACCTTCGTACAGCCATACCTTTTCATTCCGGAGGAGGATGTAAATATATATAAACGGCCTCCTACGATAGCATACTACTACCCCTCCATAAACGATGAAGATTGGGAAGCTTTTGTGAGGTATCGATGATCCAGTGATTTCCAACTGATATCATCAAATGCAAGGAAAATAAGAGCAGAAAATGAATATTGCTCTATGGTTGGCCGAGTGGGATATAGAGAGCTCGAGCAATTCATGGTACATTACTAATTAACTCAAACTACATATATCAATTATTGCTACATTACTATGTTACTAATATAGCGTAACACAGCTTGCAAAGACAGGCATGCAACCTACATGGGAGGAGTTGTTGGTAAAATCACGTCAAAGTCTCGATGGCCAGTTTAAAAATTCAAAAGTAGCAGAGATTTCTAACTTGATTGTAAGTCTACAGAACACGAACAATTAATTTGTATTTTACTACGTGCGGATGAAGGGTTGCTTGAATAACATGGTTGTATTGTTCTTGTACAGGATGAATACATAACACAACAAAGTCAAGGGAGCTTCCAATCGGTCGGTAATGATGACATTTTAACGAGGACACTAGGGAAACCGAAACATTCAGGACGTGTTTGCGGTCAATCAAAGTTTGTGAAGCAGTCTCAATACTTTGACCTCCAACCAGGATCGTCAAAATTGAATTCTCAAATGTCGAATATGCAAATGGAGATTGCAGAACTCCAAAGTCTTGTGACTGAGCTCATTTTCCAAGGACGTGCTAAGTCGACGGATGATAGCATCTCACAATGCAATAGCTTCAAAGCTAGTTGTAACCCTCCCAATACTGTAGCAGAAGTTGCAGAAGCTCCAGAAGCTCCAGAAGCCCCAGAAGCCCCAGAAGCCCAATTGTCACAACCTCGTCAAGGGCCCAAACAATGTAGGCTCTTTGTTGAGGATAGAGTTAATGGTGGGTGTACACTTGTTGTACTTGGAAAGGTGTGGATGGAGAGCCTTCCAACTAATACAGTTCATGGATGACTACTAGAGGAAGAGAACGTGCGTGTTAGCATCACTACCATCAGAGTTAGAACAGCTGAATTGCCTATTCTAACACTTGAGGCAACAACTGTGGGTGAAGCAGTAGGAAGCTTTGTCGCATGGCCGAAGAGATTAGTTGAAGTCATCACATTGACAAAGACGAGTCGAGCACCTAGCCATGTTCCCAAAGATCTAAGTGGAAAGAAATGGCAAAAAAAGAAAAGCTCTCTAAAAGCAAGAGACTCACAACCTGAGGTTCAACAACGCCAAGGACAAACCATTGCTAATGAGCATCTACATGCATTTAACTTTGCTTTAGTACCTCAAGAATTTATGCAGTTAGCTCTATACACACATTCTTTCATGTGCGATGGGTCGACCATTCAGTGCCCGATACCGGTAAATGTCACTGGCAATGGTTTCCCTATCTATGTGGGGTATGAAGACGTTTACGACTTCATCGGCTTTAAAGAAATAGGGGCAAACTGTATCCTCGTATACCTCAGGTGATAACTCCAGCCTTATTTAAGTATTTTAAATATATATGTGAAGTTGTAAGGTGTTTTAAAAGAATTCACTGTAATATTTTTTATTGTAGTTTTTTGACGAAATATTGTGAACTTCAAGGCATGGCGTAAAATTTCTGCTTCATATCTCCAACCATTGTTTCAAGTGCTGCAAAAGACCTACAGAGTGATTATAGAGAGCATGCCACATCACTCCTCCACCAATTAGCTGAAGCACCGAGGGGAAAATTATTCTTCCTGTCATACAACGTTGGATAACATTGGATGTTAGTAGGACTTATTTCACCATGGGAGGACCAAATATATATTGGTTTGACCCCCTCGGACACCCACCACGTGAGGATTTCTTATCACTCACAAGATTGTAAGTATTAATATTGTCTTACAAAATTAATTGTTTTTAGTCTCACATAATTGTATCGTCTATTAATTTATTTATTATTTAAACATGATACATTATTAGGGCGCTTAACGAATGGAAGCTTCAAGCGGGAACCGGTGTCACAAAACGACCAAACGAAACGTTATATTCTAAACATAAGTGCCCAAGACAACAAGGAAACATAGAATGTGGTTTTTTTATTCTACGTTTCATGCGGGATAAATTACAAGTGGTATACAAGCCTTAGGAAAAAAAGAAGTTTATATACATACAGATATACATGAAGTTAGATTAGAGTGGGTATAATATGTAAATAGGTTTGTGCTTTTTAGATAGGTACACATCATAGTAGATTAACAAAGTGCTCAAAATAGCTCAAATGTAAAATGATCTTGTAAATACAAATTAATTTTTAATATACAACAATTATTATATGTAATTAGGGCCTTGATGTAATAGATAACATACGGGACTGGCCATCCTGTGGGAAATTGAAATTACGAGAGAATTTTTTTTTTGAAAAATACCAAATTTCCACGATGGTTTTTCACCAAAACCGTCGTGGAAGATGAGCACCTTCCACGACGGTTTTGGTTAGAAACCGTCATGGAAGGTGGAGCTTCCACGACGGTTTTGGTCGAAACCGTCGTGGAAGCTCAGCCTTCCACGATAGTTTTGTGAAAAACTGTCGTGGAAGGCTGAGATTTCACGACGGTTTTGGTTAGAAACCGTCGTGGAAGGTGGAGCTTCCACGACAGTTTTTGACCAAAACTGTCATGGAATCTTAGTCTTCCACGACGGTTTTTCACCAAAACCATCGTGGAAAATTAGCACTCCCACTGATCTCACGTGCCAATTATTCTATTACACGATGGTAAAAAACCGTCATGAAAAGTCGATCTTATTCCACGACAGAGGTTTCCATGATGGTTTTTTAACGGTCGTGAAATTTTTCCAGGACGGTTATAAACCGTCGTGGAATCCACATTTTGTACTAGTGTTATATGTTCAATGATGAAGCTTACTTGGTTGAATTGGTTGAACATGGCAGGGATCCTTACACTTACACAAAGGTTATAAAGGATGTTAATTTAAAGCTCTAGACAGAAGCTATAAACACTAAGATAAAGTCTATGAAGACTAATTAAGTCTGGGAGCTTATGGACTTTAGGGATAAAACCAATAAGGTTTAAGTGGGTATACAAGAGAAAGAGAGGAGTAGATAGGAAAGTCAAAACCTATAAGGCTAGACTAGTAGCAAAGGAATACATGCAAAAGGAAGGAATCAATTACGAGGAAACCTTTTTGCTAGTAGCCATGCTTAAGTTTATTTGCATTCTCTTGTCCATTACTATCGCTCTTGATTAAAGATTTGATAAATGGATGTCCAGACGGCCTTTCTAAATGGCTATCTTGATGAGACCATATACATATTACAGCTAGATGGGTTTAAAGCTAAGGGTCAAGAGAATAAGGTCTATAAGCTACTAAAGTCTATTTATGGACTTAAGCAAGCTTCCTGTTCTTGAAACTTAAAATTTGATTAAGTGATCAAGACTTATGGATTCGAACAAAATATGGACAAACCATGTGTTAACAAACACATTAAGAATAAAAAGGTGAATTTTCTACTACTTTATGTAGATGACATTCTGCTTGTTGGCAATTACGTTGGGGCATTGTCATTGATCAAATTATGGTTGACTAAGCAGTTTGACATGAAGGAGTTAAGTAAAGCTAATTATGTTCTGGGTATCCAAATCTTTCGAGATAGGAAGAACAAAATGATAGCTTTATCCCAAGCTACCTACATAGATAAAATTCTCGAGAAGTATGCAATGCATAATTCCAAGAAAGGTGGACAACCATCTAGGTTTGGAATTACTCTTTTTAAGAAAGACTCTCCAAAGTCTGATGAAGAAAGAGAATACATAAGTAAGCTACCTTATGCCTTGGTAGTAGGTAGTCTCATGTACACCATGCTTTGTACTCAACTGGACATTTATTATGCGGTTAGGATAGTAAGTCGATTTCAGTCAAATCCAGGACCAACTATTAGGTTGCAGTCAAGCATATTTTCAAGTGCCTGAGAAGAACTAGAGGTTATATGCTAGTAGACTCTGATGAGGATCTAACACCTCTTGGATACATTAATTTGGATTTCCAATCTTATCTGGATTCAAGAAGATCAACTTTAGATTTTATGTTTACTCTAGGAGGAGGTGCCATTGTTTGAAGAAGTGTTAAGCAAGAAGCTACGTGGCAGCTAGTGAAGCTTCGATAGAAGCTGCATGGCTCCACAAGTTCTTTGGGAATCTTGAGATAGTTTCAAGTATGAATAAGCCAATGTCACTGTATTGTGACAACACTGTAGCGATAATAATGCTGAGGAACTAAGATTTCACAAGAAGAGTAAACATATACATTGGAAGTATCATATGATAAAAGACATCATAGTAAGTGCAAATGTGGCAGTATTTAAGATCACATCTAAGGACATTATAGCCTATCGAAGCTATGGGGATGTGTAATATATCATATTTACTCACTTAGAGTAAGTGGAAGATTGTTAGACTTGATGCCCTAAGGATTAAATGCTGTAATAGTTTTTTGAGACATTTAATTAATGAAGAGTTTATTATTTATTTTCATATATCAAATATTGTCATTTTTATATTCATTTATGTTGAATATATGATAAATAAACAAAAGTCTGAGACTATCAATCTAAACCTTCAAGATCATGCATATGATGGACAAATTATGCGAAAGACATAAATCTTAAAGATAATAGTCTAAATGATAAGATCCACAATCAAGGGATAAAGTTGGGTACTTTATTCATGTTAAGATTATTATGTTGTCTGCATCCTTAATGAAAAATAACTTGCCTTGGTCATCGGAGTCAGACTCTGCGAGTAGAAATATTAGTATACTGTCATAAGTCATGATATATTAGATTGGGACAAAAAGTTAAATTGATATGATTAATAATTCTATTTCTTTATTTAATTCATTTTAGACATTCATATGTGTTAGGTCTTAATCTTGAAATGAATTAATGGGCCTGTATTCTTGACTTGTGTCTTTTGATGTACCAAAGGGTGACATTCTAATTTGATGATGGTATGCATACTAGTACATTGGAGTCATGACTCTTAATTGACATAGACTCGTTATTCATAGATATAGAATCCATAGCTCTTTTTTAGAGTTAACAATATTCTCGTATAAGCATTATCCTATAATTGGAAAACTTGTCAACCGTTTGAATATATAGGTATAACCGAATGGTACACTATTTATGGATAGTAAGTTTTCTAATAGTGAGATAAGGGAACATAAGTTAATAATAATTGGGAAGGTAAAATGGAAATTTATTCTTAAGCTAATTATGAATATCCTATGGAGATGTTACATATTTTGATATATCATGGACGATTAGTTTATTGTAGCTGCGTAATTTTATATGATTCGAGAATGTAGCTCTAAGCCTTTAGTGGAATAGGATTAAAGTTTATAATTATAAAATATATGTATCTGGATATATTATTTTATAATTATAGGAGCTTAATCTATATGTATCCTTTACTAGCTTATAAAAATGCCTGTAGCGATACAACAACTTTTTCTTGCATATTGGTGACTTATGTTAATTATTAAATTGGCTGAAATTCATAGAATAATTCATGTTGGTTTATTAGTTGAATTAATTTTGTGAATTAATTTAAGATAAACATGTTGAATTATTTGGATAATATTTTATTTAATATGGGATTATATGTAAATGATTGTTTTATTCAAATAACTTTTCTATTGGGTTATTTGAATTAAAACTGAGGCTTTTTCTAAGATTCCCATGTAAAATAAGATATTTTGATATTTTTAAATTATCGCTTGGTCGTCAGCAGGCCGGTGGTGCCACTAATTCAGTAGGTCGATCGCACAGTTCAACAGGTCAACCGTACGATAATCTTATAATGCATTTTTTACTAGAAGTTGATCCAAAACACAAATCTTGAAGTCTAATCTGATAGGGATTGACTCAAAATTCGACCACTTTATAAAGGGAACTATTTTTCATTGTTCCTTAGATTATTTGAGAAGTATAGAGTGAGTATTCTAGAGAAAGAAAATCTAAAACTCTCAGAGAGCTATTGTTCAACATATGGAACCTTAGCTCTTGGTTTTCTCACATGGTTGGAAGTAGAGGTCATCAGAGGAAAAATTGTAAGACATGCGACCACTTGTATTTCGATCGTAGAAAAAGAACAACAAGAAAGATTAGTTGGTTGAGGCTCTTCCAAAATGTTCTTCTTTAGCCGATGTTTCCATGGTCTTCGATCTACTAAAGAGGTATGTAAGATTTTTTTTATTAATTTTTATGCGTAGTATGTCAAACTTATTATTTGGAATAGACTTTGAATTAAAAATTTTTAAAATTTCGCTACGTGTCATTTTCCAACAGCAGCCCCTTGTGATCTTCCTTCATGCCAAGTACGACAACAAAGCCAGCACCTTGTGCTCTATTTTTTTTTTCAATCTATATTTTTCCTTACTTTTGGTTCTAAATTCTTGGATATTCTTGAACAATTACTGGTGTTTGTTGTTGATTTAATATTTTAGGTGTTTAGGTGAATATTTTAAATATCTTTTATGGTTAATTTTTAGACTTTTTAGTGTTTTTATGTTTTATAGCTTTAAATTTTGAATCTTAATATATGTAATTAATAGGTTATAAATGGGTTATAACCCTTAACAACCTATGGGTTCAACACGACACTATTATGATGCGTTTAATAAACGGGTTAGGCATGTTGTGTCCATGTCAACCCTATATTAAAAGTGTCGTGTTTTGGTTTCTTCCCTTGATACAAATATTAAATGGTTTGTGTACATGTCAAGGGTCGTGGGTGTATTGAAGGTTACAAAATGACACAAATCCAACCAACTTGCATGAAATGCCAACCCTAGCCAAACTCCAATTCTCGCGTTCAATAAAACAAAGACAGTGGAATTAGCACTTAGGCACTAATTTATGGCATTGTAGTGGCTTGAAGCTGATGTGAAAAATTCCAGTATTCCTAGTCTTTAATTATTTACTCTACTTGTTCAAAGTCTATAAAGTGGACCATCTTATGTTATTTGAGAGGAGGCCTAATATCAGAGATAATTACATAGACAATTTTTATTTTTAGTTTTAGAATTTTTGTTTTTAATAAATTCAAGAGGGAAGACAACTTGAAGATTAAAAAGAGAAGATTTAATATTGAAAGTCAAACTTGGAGAATTGTGACTTCTCTGTACCAGTTTTTCTTTCCTATTTTATTATCTTTGTATTTGTTATATTTGATATATTGAACACTTGATTTGTATTTTTTTTTTTAAGATTATGAATTACTGATTCTATTTTAATTGCATTTTATTTATTATTGCTTTCAAAGAAAATTTATTTTTGCTAACAGTTTGTTAATTGTGATTGTTGTTAATTTTACCGTTCTTAATGCTTTTAATTGCTTGATGATAAGTGCTTAAATTGTTATAATTTGCCAATTAATTTTCCTATAATTTCCTTGCTAATTCTTGAGCATTTTATGCTTTAATTGTGGTTTTTGTGTTTTGTAGGTGTTTAGAGGCAAAGAAATTAAAAATGAATGTAAAAAATTAAAATTTTCACAAGAATAAAATTCTATTTATTCATCTTGAAGGTTAATTAAGGGTAAAAATTGAAGTTTTGAAGGTTTTTGAGCCAAAAATAGAATTTTCAGTTCAAGCGTACGGGTCCTCGCAAGGAAAGTTCACCGTGGCATTCTCGAGTACGGAGAAGCACAACCGTAGGAAAACTTTCTTGCAACAGCACCAAAGGGAAGTCAGCATGCCCCCCACAACCCAAGATGCATGTGACAGTACGCAAGAAGGAAAACTAGCATCCTAACGCAGCCAAAACCATATGGCTGTGAGGATTTATATGCTCCCCCGCGCGTGCCATGAACTAGAGCCTCGCGTATGACTTGAATTGGACCCATTGTTGCCTCTTTTCACCATAGAATTCAAAACCTATAAGGGCCACTTAGAAACACAATTTACATTAGTTTTTCCAATTATTTTCCAGCCATCTTTTGGAGAGCAAAAAGAGAGAGAAAGAAGGAGAATTTTCATTGAAGTTCAAGGAGTTTTGTTCGTGTAGAGATTTCTTTGTGATCGTCAAAGAGTTTTTCTTTTTCTCTCTTTTCTATGAACTCTGATTATGTTTATATTTTATGTTCCTTTATTATATTAAGCTAAATTTCTCTTAGCATAAGAGTGATTTCAAAGTCTTGGACTCAATTATGTAATTGATATTTAGAATTGTTTCTAATTTTCCCAATCGAAATTGCTTATGTTTTACTAATTTTAAATGTTTGTGATTTTTATTTTGTTTTGTTTGGGGTGGCAAACTAAGTGAGATAGAATAATTTTCTATTGCTAGATTAGCAGTCTTGATTTGTAATTGTAACTCCTCCATACGAATGTCACAGGAACCATTAACTTTCATCGCTTTCTCTTAATTATTTGATGGAAAAACCTAAACTTATAAGTATTATCTAATTATTAACTTAGGATTTTTTGTGTAAATTTTTTTTTGTTATTGAATATTACCGTGTGAACATGTGAATTAAAATTTTAATTTACTTTTAAACAATTGGATTATTTTGAAATAAATTTGTTAACATTTGAGAGGATCTCACTTTCAAGTAAAAATCAATGCTAACTTACCATAATTGGTTTTCCTCCTCGGTAAGCCCGATGGAATACCTAAGGTATTAGATTAACTGACTACCTATAAAAATAATTAGTTTAACATAATAAATATGAAATATGAAAGCAAATTGCAACCCATAAATTATTACAAACCAAAGTTCAAAAAAAGATCCCATAATGTGCGGAATTAAATTTAAAAAAATATTATTATTAATGTTTTATTTCAGTCTTAACTCCGTGATCCAACACCACCATCCTTGCCCACACATCTGTTCATCCATCCTCCATCCATAGCTATAGCCTTACTCTTATCTGCAACATGATTAACTTATATAAACATTCAGCTTAATAAGTACATTATGTAACCTCATAAAACATTATAAAAACTTTAAACATAGCATGAATCATGTCATCTTTGACATATTCATCATAGTGCATATAGCACACTTTGTAAGAACGTTTCTTTCTTTTTTTCCTTTTTCCCTATTAAAAACATTCATTTTATCCTTTAAGGGCCTAGCATTGCACCATTAACATCATTGTGGCGCGCCGTCATGAAAGGAGATGGGTAGTTAATCCTAAGCCAAACGTGACAAGTCCACCTTGTGGGACAAACATTATCATTGGGTGTACAATGCCTTAATTATGTGATACATATATATACATATATTTTTATGAAAACATCATATGCATCATGAAATAACGTTGAAAAAAAAAACGTTCTTCAAAACCATGGTAAAATGAGTCTTTTAAATGAGAAATACATAAACATTAATAACATAATAAAGCATAACTTTTGTTTAAACCTTCATAATTCTTGATCATGTTTTAGATGAGAATGTACTTGCTTGACTTGTAGATACTTAACCTCTTGCAAATGGATGGTTTTCTTTCTACTTCCAAAGATTCAAGTGCCTCAAATGTCTTTAATATTATAACATGGTGATAAAAGAAACATTATTGGTATAAGAACATACTCAAAAAATCACATTCAACATTATTACAACAGGCAATTCCCTAATAGACCAATTAAACTAACTTACATTATTATCACAATTTAGAGAGATTCAATATCTCAAAGCGGCATAAACACTCCATGATTCTTATAAAATCATAGAAATTTCCAATATCTTTGAAATTTTTATACAACGTTCCTAACTTATATACATATCACTAAAATAACTTTCATGACATTTGGATTAGTCTAAGTACCATGTTCATATTTTTCAAAACGCAACTCGGTTTTTGGACGAACAACTTGGATAGCCAACATTCCATAAATTTTTAAAAATCACACAAAATTTGAAATGACTTGAACTTGTTACCACATGTTATAAACATCTATAAATATCACTAGATTTAATTTTATTACAATCGGATCAATCTAAGTCATTATTATTGCATGTACTATAAGTCATGCCTCCGTTGTTGGAATTTTGGTTCAGGGAGTGACAATAAATGAGCTTTAGAAAAATCACCAAAATTCTAATGGCTTTGAAATTTTTATAGGGCATATTACACATCTAGATCTAATACCAAAATTAATTTCATTAAGTTTAAGCTAGTTGTAACGCCCTGGTATTTATTTAAGTGTTATTAGAATATAAAATAGTGAATTAGTGTGCCATAATGAATATTTTAAACTTAATTTGATCATTTTGTGAAATTTCTAAATTTATGATATTTTTTATTATTTTAATGATTTTTAATTACTCTTAATTATTTTTAATTCTTATTTTGAATTTTGAAACAAAACAATTTGTCAAATGACCAACACATCCCACTTTGGAAAACCACGTGCGGGACGTGGTATTTTTGAAAACAACCTTCCATTTCTTTATAAAATCTCTCACTCTCTCTTTTTCTTCCTCACTCTTACTCACACTCTCTCTCTCCTCTCTCTCGCTCGTCACTCTTTCTCTCGGTTTCTCAATCTCTCTCTTATTCTCTCTCAAAAATTTTGAAGTAAAAATCAATCCCAAGCTTCAGGTTAGTAGATTAGAAGTTCAGGAACCCGATTGGACGACCACAACTTTGGTTTAAAGCTTTGATTCGAGGTTAGTTTTAAAATTTCAAAACTTTTTCAATTTTTTAAATTTTCTTGCATTTTGAAATCTAAGCTTTTCTAAGCTTAATCTAGGTTAGATGAACTTCGAATAACTAGAATACAAGCTTTGTTTCATCATAAACGGACTTAAATCAAAATTTTTCATTTTTCTTCATTTTTCTCTATTTTTGGATTTTTCTAAAAATTTTGTTTAAAACTTGTTTTAAAGCATTAAAAAAGTAATCTACTATATTTTTCTATCAATTATGATCATTACCCATACCTGAGAGTTGAGAAAACAGGTTGAAATTGAAGATTTGGGCTCGGGGAGGCCAAGACCCGTGCTTGAAAAATTCTAGAATTTTTCCAGATTGACAGGCCGAACTTCGTGTTCGGTAGGCCTGATTCATATGTTCGGCAGGCCAGATTCATCCGACCGGTAGGCCGAACCTAGGAAAGCTTGGCCAACCAGACTTGGCTTTTCGGCATGCCGAACTATGCTGTTCGACTAGCCGAACTAGGGTGACCAGCAGGCCGACTGGGCATAGTGAAATTTTGTGATTTTTCATCTGTTTTCATCGTTTTGAACCCTGATTAAAATTCTCAGTTTGTAAAATGATTTTATAAACTTAAATGGCACATTAGGACACCATGAGATAGTTTAGTAATATAAGATATCTCAAGTTAGATATTGATAAGCTCAGTTGTTATACATTTAAGGTTGTACGTGGATCTGCGAAGCTAACGTATAGCGGACCGAAATTACTGTGTGAAACACCGACACGAGTATCGAGGTAGGACTTCTACCCTTTTTCTTTGGTAACCTGATTTTTAAAATGATTTTGGCCTAAAAGGGATTTTTATCAAAATGTTTTTCATAACTGATTGAAATAGCATTTTATTGAATGTCTTTATAAACAGTAGAATTGATGTGGTTTTCATAATAAACCTCATAATGAATGTAAATGATTATATTTGGTAGAAAGAGATTTTAATAATCATAGAAAGATATATATAATTATGTTTAAGGGCATGATGCCATATCAAAGATCAGGTCGTACAGTGCGTGACCTTGGGGGCAGGTCCCAAAACCCAACTGGGCCACTACGGTGGTGAAATACATATGGTTTGCCCAGGAAAGGAAAATGGCATTCTTTCTAGTTGACCAATTAAACTGTTTTGGTAAGATTAAACTTTTTTTAAATGTTCACCTAATTATTTATTTATTCTAGTTTGTTTTCTACATATTTATTTGATTAATGATATTTCTTTGAACATTAAATATTTTAAAAATATAGTCCTACTGAGCCTTTCACTCACGTTTTATTTGTTTTAAAATCTTACCTCTTTAGGTGGATATCAGCTTAGGATCGGAGAAGAGTCCGCTGACCGGACTTGCGATCAATAGAAGATTTAGGTAGGTTGTAGTACAACAATTCAAGGCATGTATAATTCTTAACTTTCTCTTTTATTTTGGACTATGGTTGTATTGCAATATTGTCAGTACTGTGTGTGTGCACAAGATGTGGGTCAGTGGGACTCATTCTCGCCTCACCTACTATTTTATTATTACATATTATTTTATTATCTTCTCATCACTTATTTTATTTTATTATTTTATTTACTCGAATATTACAACTGCTCGTTTTAAATAAATGATTTTAAAATTATT
The DNA here is from genome assembly GCA_946598075.1 of Artocarpus hirsutus. Classification (NCBI taxonomy): domain Eukaryota; kingdom Viridiplantae; phylum Streptophyta; class Magnoliopsida; order Rosales; family Moraceae; genus Artocarpus; species Artocarpus hirsutus. Next base: position 19,996 of record CAMOHE010022471.1, read on the forward strand.
ACATTTTTATTTATAAATTTAATTCTTAAACCCAGTTTTTAACTAAATCTCTGTTTGATTAACTCAATTAATCCACCACGTCACCTCCCGTACTCCGGGGCGTGACACTAGTATAGCTATCTTTTTTACATTTTAGAAGGCATTAAAGCAATCTGCCACATTAAACTATAAACGGACAGTCGATGATCAACGGCTTTTATAAAATCACACAAAATTCTAATTAATCTAAAATTTTTGTGTAACATTATAACATCCATATCTAGTATTAGATTTATTTTCATGATATTTGGATTACTCTAAGTATTTTTCAACTACACCAATTTTTACAAAAATGTTGTAGTAAAAATACTGAAACAATGAGTAATATTTATTTTACGATTTATTTCTCTAATTTTAAAATATGCATGAAGCTAAAAATTTGCAGGCATAAACTACACATTAGATGAGCATTCATAAATTTTTCTAGTATTAAACACATCCCATAATATCATCAAATAAATTATCAAATTTAAAAGTAGTTTAAGAACCGTAAGAACAACATTTAGTATAAATTTTTAAACAAATCAAAAATAGCTTATATGAATCTGAAATTTTTGTGGGAGATACCTATCATATATATATATATATATATGCATATATATATATATATATTTAAACAATGCCCAAAGGAAATTTTCTCAAAATCCTATGTCTGTTCGTTTCGAAAAAAATCCTAAAATACGGGTTTTGCCTAAAAACAGGATTTTAAATGATATTCATAAAAATTTTGTTTCTTAAATAAAATCAAATATTAAATCACATAAAATAATTCCCACAAACACCATAATATCATAGTGAAATTTTGGCATAAAAATAGATAGAAAACCAACCTCAAAACATGGTCAAAAACTCCATTCTAACTCGACAACAGTTTTGACGAAATGCACCGTAACTCATCCATTGAGCTTCTGATTTTGAAGGAATGCTTTATTCTCTATTTGGGAAGTATTTGAGAGCATTGAGGGTAGAGTTTAGAGATGTGCCATGGGTGGCGTAAGGTGGCCTAAGGAGTGGTCGTGTGCTCTTGGGTTGTCTCAGTCATGAGTGTTTGAGAGGGAGAATGTGAGAAAGAAAGGGAGAGAGGAGGAGAAGAGAATGCTGCAGCGAAGGAGTTTGTGATCTATGATATGGCCTGGTTGTAAAGGAGAATGCAGCCAAAAAGGATAAGGTGAAATGATGATGATGAAGACGTGGGAGAGATGGGGTGTTGGAAGAATCACATGGAAAATGAGGGAAAGGGAGTGTTCACATGCAATGAATAATGGCTTTGTATGTTTCCTTAGCTGTAAAGAGGATGAGGACAAGAATGAGTGTGATGGAGGAGAGCGTGAGTGAGTTGGAGTTTCGGGTGGTGGTGAATAGGATAATGCACATTGATTTTATTTTTATTTTTTTTCAAAATTATTCTCAAACATAATTAATGATGTTTTTGATGGGTTTAGGTAAGTTTTAGAGTGATTTAGAGCATAAAAAAGTGAGAAATATTCAAAAAATTTCAAAAACTCGGGTGCTATAGTAGTTTTCACGAAGAAGACAATGCTACAGTATTGTCGTCTTTGCATTTTTCTATCATTTTACTATTTACAGCTACAGGGATATCGTTTAGCACTATTCATAACTATAGTGATGTCTTTTTTTGGGTCAAAAATCAGAAATTTCTAAATCAAATTCTAAAATTTTTAAAAATCAAAATCTCATAACCAAATAAATAAAAATCCAATTAAATCATCAAAATATAAAATCTTCAAGCAATAAATCACAATAATGATATAAGAGGCACTTTATATCATTAGAATTTTCTTAGTTTATCCACTGCAACAATTGTTAGTTCATAATAAATTTCACCATCATAAATATCGTACTAGAATTATCACACAAGATGGGCTTCTAAGTTATAATTTTATTTACGTTGATGCATAAAATCGTTAAACGTTACATATCGTTAGTTAAAGAAAACATCAATTCTTACAATAATTGTCTTGAATTTTTAATTATCGATAGCAAATTGTGATTATTGATTGTGGTCAAGCTTTTGTATAGTCGTATGTGAAACATGACCTAGGCTAAATGATCTGAGCATATGTAATTGTTACCGTGATCAACCTATCTTTCTTATCTTAATGCTTCTGTTAGATTAAATCTAGAGAGCTTATTTTAGGTTGTTTAGTGGAAAGGAGTTTAGTAGAGTACTTGTCTTATGAAATTTACAAACTAAGAAAAGATTGAGATAGCAAAGCTTATTGTTATCTATGATTGGTAGTTTTGATAGTTAAGTTTTAATTGTATAACTGTTGTCTAGTGATGGAGAATGATAACCTGTTTTATCAATATCATTTACAATCTCGTGCAATATAGTTTTGTTTTATTATTTTGAAAATTAATAATTATTAGTTAAACTCAATCCTCTAGGAAAACGGCTCATACTCATTGCTTTACTTAATTAATGACAACACCTTAGAGTAAGATAGTAATTTGGTGTTCTCTCAAAACATATTACTTGATCACTAATTGATTGTTTAGAAAACCTAAATTAAAACCCTAAAAGGAGATTTTTAGGAATAGTTTTTTTGTAGAATTTACCATAAGGTGCATGCGACATCGAGCTATAGCAGTATAACTTGTGTAAATATTTAAAACAGCTATAGATTGTAATGAGTCTTTAGGGTGACAGAATTCACATCGAGCGATAATGGATTTACATACTAGAAATAGTTTTAATATCATCCCCAGAAGGAATATTAAATAATTTAGGGTTTCTGGTTTTAATACATGACTAATAGGCAATGTTATTAAGAATAATGAATAAAATTAGATTAGTTTTGGTGAAATCGGATGCCCTAATCTTTTACTTATTTGAGTATTTTCTTTTATATTTTCTTTTATTATTTTTTATTTTATTTTTCATTGTTTAAATAATTTTAAAGTTAACCAATTTCGATACTGAACTAATTAAACACAATTCTCGTAAGAATAATACTCTCTCATCACTTTATTACTTGTCACGATTTATGCACTTACAAGATTTCATATAACATACCATTTTTAATTAACACGAAGATATTGTCCGCAACTATTTTGAATTAAAATTAGGCGAATATATATCATCAAAAAGTACTTTGGTCTTGGTAGACAGGAATATGAATAAAAGAAAAGAAAGAAAAAGTTTATAAAACACAAAAGTGATACCATCTAATTTACTCGGCACGGGAAGCAAACCGCCCGATACTCGTCCCTGCATCAGTCTAACCTTTGCATAAAGCCGAATCGATTGAGCCTTTTTAAAGGCCGTGGGTACTCCAAAGGCCCAATATACACCCTCCTGTCCTTCTTAACCCCACAAACTTACATATAACAAAACGACATCTACTTCCCAAAGCCCCCCCTCTAAAACCCCCCTCCAACGACACAAGATTTCGCTCTTCTACCAGTCCGATTGCTGTCCGGCAGCCGGAAGATGCCCGCTAATGTGCGCCGTGTGCACAGAATTTCCCAGGTACCCTACCACACACTCAAGTCCTCCCAACTCCTAACCTCTCATACCTTTGATTTTCTTAATCAGTTCTTGCCTTTTGCTCCTTCCAATTCAGTCTCTCCGGATTCTGTAAACCCCAACGAACGGCGTAAAATCGCTGTTGGGTTGTCTAAAATAATAAAATCTCAGAAAATTTATGTCTTGAAAGGATTTTCTAGAGAATTTTGTCCACACTTTCTTGTTGATATAATGAAACTGTTGGGAGCTCGAGAGACAGCTTCTGCATTCTTTAAATTAGCATTTAGGGATGATTCAGACAGAATTATTGAGTCTTGTTGTGTTGCCATGGGGATTTTTGCGGCGGAGAATCTCCAATTCCTTTCCCAGGACATTGTCTCGTTTGTTATTGGGAGAATTGGAGCTAGTAGGAGTAGACATTTAGTTGATTTCATGTGGAAATATCATTGTTTATATGAGTCAGATTTCTCGGTTCTCAATACGCTTATGCGCGGCTTCTTGAACGCGGAAATGGGTAGCGAGGCGTTGGAGGTTGTGAGTAAGATGAGGGAAGTGGGGGTTAGTCCAACTTCATCAGCTAGTAGAATTCTATTAAAGATGTTGCTTAGAATTGGTGATTACGGTAGTGTGTGGAATTTCTTCAGGGACATGGTTAGAAATGGACCTTTCCCGAGTACTCACACGTTTAATGTGGTGATTCTCGGGTTCTGTCGAAAAGGGTTGCTTAGAACTGCAGAGAGTTTGTTACATGTGATGAGAAAGTTTCGTTGTGAACCGGATGTTTTTGCATACAACATTGTTATCAATGCGAATTGCATGAGGGGAGAGGCTTCTAATGCGCTTGAGTGGATGCATTTTATGATTTCGAGTGGGTGTAAACCAAATGTTGTTACATTCAATACAGTGATAAATGCCTTGTGTAAGGAAGGGGAGGTGGTGAAAGCCAGGAGGTTCTTTGATGGAATCCTTGATGTGGGTATTTCTCCAAACACCATAACATACAATATCATGGTTGATGGGTACGTTAAGGCTGGGGATTTTCTTGAGGCGGAAAAGCTTTATGAAGAGATGAGGCACAAGGGTATATCTCCTGATGGCATGACGTTTAATATCTTGATTGCATGTCATCACGAGTATGGAAGGGAAAGGATTAGGTGCAGGCTGTTAAGGGATTTAGCTATACCGGGATTCTTTCAGGATAATTCGTTGTTTGATGTTTTGGTCGCAAGTTTGTGTTGGGAAGGACGCATGGATGAAGCCATGGAGTTTTTAGAAGACATGCTTGAGAGAGGATTTCCTCTAAGTGTGGTTTCTTTTAACTCTGTCATTGCGGCTTATAGTAAATCTGGGTTGGATGAAAAAGCCTATAGAGCTTACAAGATTTTGACTATTTTTGGTTTAACTCCATCATCTTCCACATGTAGTTATTTGCTTTTGGGTTTGTGCAAGAAAAGACACCTAAAGGAAGCCAGAGAGCTAGTGTGTAAGATGGTAGAAAAGGGTTTTCCTATTAACAAATTGGCTTTCTTAGTGCTTGTAGATGGGTACTTCAGGATGGGGGATCAGAAAGGAGCTCGGAGTCTGTGGAAAGAGATGCAAAGAGGGGGCATATTTCCTGATGCTGTTGGTTTTGCAGTCTTTATTAACGGACTTGCTAAAATCGGTCTCATGGAGGCTTACGACATATTACTAGAAGCGGCGAGGGAAAGATATGTTCCTAGTAATTTTGCTTTTGATTCTTTGATTCATTGGTTTTATAACCATGGGAAGCTGAATCGAAAATTGATGTTAGGGAGAGAGATTAGACAAAAGGGCCTTTCCTCTGGGTATCTTTGCGACCAATATCATCCCTCACGGTTCCATTACGGAAGAATGAATTTCGGCATCATGTAAGTCAAGTTTTCTGATGAAGTTGAATTCGGTTAACTGTTTCCAAAGAACGTATAATGGAAACAGTGGAAGGGGAGGATACCCTGAACACAAAAGTGAAATAGAAAACCCTGAACATTGCTGTAAATGCCTCTAGTTATTTTAACCACTAGAATACTCAGCTTATTTACTTTTAAATGCATTAGAACTTCCATATTCATGATGCCCATTAGAGTATTTCGAGATTTCTGACTATGAGCAAACCGAGTTTGGTCTTGGTGTCAAATGGAGAGGCCGAGCAAGAACATGAGCATAAAGTGTTGTGTGAAATTATGTTTGCATACAATAGACTGCCTCTTCAGTTGATGATATAACCCGCACTACCTGATGACGGTGATAGAAGGGGAAGAAACCCTTTTGACGATATCGCTTGTACTCAAACAAAAAAGAAAGATCAAACAAGTAATGTTGCTGACTCTCTGTAAAGCCTTTCTTTCAACCAGACCAGAAGATTTCACTCAGCTGGGAAAAATGAAAAATGCTCGGACCTCAACTGTCACCTAAGTAATATGTTTCGTATATTAAGATTTATGACTATTAAGGATAATAAGGTCAGTCATGGAGTGTAAAGGGGTAAGAGAAACAAAAAGCGGTGCTCAAAGAATAGGTGAAATCATGTCAAGGCCAAAAAGTGCCTCAGCTGATGATGTTGTATATATACTAACAGTGTAAGCTATTTTTGCCGTAAATGTATACGTTGACCAATTGATATGTCATAAACGAGAACACGTTCCAACATCTAAGTCACGCAAGGATGCTGAATTTGACATACACGAAACTGTTTAGCATAATGGTACTGGTGATGCACACCCTCTGAAGCTTGATTTATGCAATGCAAAACAAAATAGTAACAAACATAAACGGGAAAAAAATGATGGCTGCCCTTTTTGCTATTTTTTTTTCCTTTCTTTTTTTCTGCTTGATTTGATTTGCTAAGAGGCCAGAATGCAGTGTTACGGGCAGTTGAAAGAATATACCAGGATAACACTATATTCAAGCCATATTTGTCTACTCTAAACGCTTGATCAAAAAATCCTACTGAACAATCACGAGAGAGAGAACGAAAGAGAGGAAGACTAAGAGAGAGATGGTGCTAAGGCCAATGGGCTAGTGCATTGTCAGTCCGCTGGCCTCCGACCTCCGTTCTGAAGGACGTCAATGGCCGATCATTGTAGAGCCTGATTCTGTGACGCCTGGGGAGTGGGGAAGCGCTCGGGTCGGAGCACAGGCATGGAGCCTATAAAGAAGGAAAGATCGCCGCCGATGTAAGCTTGGGACTAACAGGGGAGGGGCTACCATGGCCGGAGGCGGCTGTGGGATGCTCAAATCCTATCTAGATCTTGGCTGCGTCGGTCAAAGAGAAGCTTGGTGGCTTCTATTTGCCATGGGATGGGTCGATCCGGCAGCCAGCTGCCAAGCCCTAGGGTTAAGGGGCCCAGTTGCGACTAGGTTTGTGCTGTCGAGTGAGGGCGGGCAGTGGCGGGGCTGTTCTCGCCGAGGATGGGCCATGGGCCCTCTCAGGTGGTTGAGAGGCCGAAGGTGGGGGGAAAGACTTCGGGGAGGCTGGCCTAGGAAAAGCTCAGGTTTGTAGATCGTGGCGGTGGATGTTTTCCAATGGAGTTTTGGTTTTTTGTTTGTTTTTGTAATGTATTTTAGATTGTAATAAAGGAGTTGGTCTCCCTAACTCCTAAAGTGGTTTGTATTTTCCACCCGTTAAATAGTAGTGTTGTGTGGGATGTTTGGTAGCCAGATTAAAATCTATGCCAGATTGTATGCGCCTTAACTAAGGTAGATCTGATTTCAATCGATTGGTTTTGCCCACTGACAGTAGTGTTTTTTTGTAACGAGCTACTAATGAGCTCTATTTTGGCCGTCGAGCGGGTTATCCCCTTTGGGTCTCGACGCCGTCATTTGCCCATATGTTTCATCTGATGTTTACTAGTGGATCCAGTCAGTATCTAAGATCATTGATGGCTACAGTGGATGGTCTATATAACTTTGTACTATCTTCATTTCTAGCTGAATGAAGCTACATTATCAAAAAAAAAAAAAAAAGCTTGATCAACCTTCCAATGACAGGGATCGTATATTCTAAAATTTTCGCATGCATATTGTGTATTACTATGTAGGGCTGGCAATTTGGACACGACATAATGACACGATACGAAAACGACATGAGATAAACGGGTTTGGACCGCACGTTTGTTAATTGTGCCATAAATGGGTTGGCACGAATAACACGAAAATAAACAGGCTGGATTCGTACTAACACGCTAAACACGCTAAACACGTTTAATTAAACGGGCTGTAAACGTGTTGACACGACACGACCCGTCCGTTTATAACACATTTAAACTTAAAAATAAAAATATTTAAAATATTTATTGTAGGTTAGTATTAATTAGATATTATGTTTTTGTTAATTTTCTTTATTGGCTTTTTAAAAAAAATTAATTTTTTTAATTTTTTTTAAAATTTTTTTAATTTTTTTTTAATTTTTAGTTAATTGGGTCATAAACGTATCATATGCGTGTTGTTATCGTGTCAACCCGTCACGGCACGTGTAATAATCGTGTTAATCGTATCGTGCCGTGTTACACGTACCATAGGCGTGTCGTGTTCGTATTGGCATTTTGGCACGTTTATTAATCGTGTCGTATTCGTGTTCGGGCTAAACGTACCGTGTTGTAAACGTGCCGGCACGAACACGATTATTGCCACCCCTAAATACTATGTAGACCGATGTTCCTAGCGCCGGGATATTTTCTTCTTTTTTTTTTTTTTTTTTTTTTTTTGGCTAAGAAGAAACTTGCAGTCACTCACTTATATGCGACTGCTGCCAACGTTAGAAAAACTTCAAATTTTTTACCAACTCACAAGGTTACACATCAGGCAATAGCATGCGTGTATTCTCATGCGGCATCATCTATTACTGAATAGGTACCAAACTCATTAGGACCTCACTCTCTTCTACAGTGTGACCTGTAAAGAATTTCGAAGAATATCATGACTCCGAAAATATGATAGTCTTGTGAAAAGAAGAGAAACAAAAAAAGGGCACAACGAGTAAGTTTTTATTTATTTATTTAGTATTTTTACGGAAATGGGGTGCCTTCTAAGTTGATATCACCAGCACTGCAAATGATGAGACTACGCTTTCATTAATAGAGAAGCACATAAAGAGTTGAAGTAGATTATGAAAGACCACTTTTATTCCCTAAAAGTAAAAGATGGATGACAAAAGTTATCAGCTAAATAACCAACTTTAACCCAAACTGAAAATATCCAGATATAACCTCAAAAAGTACACACACACACACACACATACATCAACAAAAGAAAAGGGTCTAATTCTATAATCACTCCTAAACATACAAAGGGGTCCACATATGTATGTATTATCTACTAGCCATCTATGATTATTATATTAGAGGAAATTCTCTTAGGTTACCATTCAAAAAAGTTTTCTATTTTGTCCCAAAGCTTCTATGTACTGAATAAAGGTGTATCTGTACATTGAAACAAGTATCACAAGAAACTAGACCCAGCAAGCGCACAGTCAAGAAAGAAAACAAGTTTCCTACTTCACATAATGATATATGTTATCTAGGATATCTGTGCTATAGATATTTTCTAACGTTGAGTTTAAGTCCAGATCAACCATCAATTTCCTCTGAAATAGCTACGAACCCGACTCTGATTTTCCGAAAAGAATTTATAGTACGAAAGGATTACATTGAGCACAACTATAATGAATTTAAGTGAATATAAATATGGCGAATAACTAACTACCTTTCCTTGAAAGCCATGTTTTGAATTTCCTACAGTCCGCCTTCTTGTGCCCAGCCAAATGACAGAAGTTGCACTTTCCCTTTAAACCTTTTGTCTTATGTGCTAGCCTAGATTGTTGGGCAAGTTTACCAACCTTCTTTTCCATGGATGATCCGTTGCCGCAGCCAAGTTTGAAGAAATTCTTAGCATTACCATCCTTGTGAGGAAGAACCGAAATATGAGATTTCCGCTCTTTCCTTGCCTTCTCTTCTTGAAAGACTATGGCAGTCATCTTACTCAAGGTCCAATTTCCTCCATGAGCATTGTAATATTGGTCAGGACTGGAACAAATTGAGAAGGAAGGGAGTGAAGTACTTGCCAAACAATAAAATCTTCGCCTAGATCAATACTTAACTTCCTCAACTTGTGGAAGTATTGAGTTAGCTGCATATTATGTTTGATGAACACTACTGATACCATCATATGAAGTGGAAATGAACAGTCTGATATAAGTATCCTTTTCAACATACTTGCACTTGAACCTTTTTCCAATGCAAGCCAATAAATCCTCTTTTTCCAATGCAAGCCAATAAATCCTTGGCATTATCACAATGTGATAGTCTATACTTAAATGACTCGTCTATAGTGTAACTAGTAATCATTAAACAAATCCTGTTTGAGTGCTCCCACCGCTTGTAATATTGTTTATCCGTCGCAGAGCTTTCAGCAGTGGGTTTGGAGGGGGCATCTGCTGTTAAGGCCATATCCAAGTTTGCAACAAGATAGAGATTAAGTGAATCCGACCAATCTTCACAATTGTCTCCATTTAGTGTCTTGATCATAGATAATTGTAGAAATGGACCAACATTAAAGAAACCTGCGGAATTCATTACATTCATTACTCATGTTATCATGATTTTACAATTTTCTCACTCATTTATGATTAATGGTATGAACACTTGGTAGTCTTTTTTATAGCACAAATATAGACACTTACATATGATAAAACAAGATCGCGTGGAATTTCCCTCTTTCATTAAACACATTTCTACGACATGAAAATTATCAACGGACAATCTAACAAGCTATCAGATATCTATCAGAAGTTTCATGAAAATGATTGCCGTGAAACTGTTCTTGCAACATGAATTATGTATCATGTGTAAGCTTCACAAGCAATTTGCAAAGTCAAAGATAAGTCCCAATAGAGATATTTATTATTAAGAATAAGGCGCCCTAATTTTTCCGACATAAAATTCCAAAAGGAAAATAAACACACGAGAACATACACAAGGTTAACAGTGGCCCCAACATCCTGAGAGGGATCTCCCTGCTTCCCTTCCAAACCCCATGGTGATCTACTCTTAAAGATTGGTCAAAATGTTGTCTCCAGATCAAGGCACTAATTAGGCTCCACATGCTCAACAATTTTCTTATCTTACAATTAAGGGTTTAGATGAAATATCTCTTGTAGGATACTTGTGTGTGCTTGTGGCAAGCATCGCAGATCTGGACATCTTATTTTCCTTTCCCACTTCTTTCATATGACTCAGTTGGTAAAATATGTTAGCTTTTCTATTGTGTAGCTAATTGTGCAACCAAAATTGATTTCAGAGAGAAATACTTGAAAATAGCTATATCAATTTATAGAAACCAAGATTCTTTGGTTATTCAGTTGCAAAATTAGTTTCTTCCCATAACATTTTTCACAAGAGCACTCTTGTTCAATTAAAGTCCCGTTACACATGAAACAATAGGTCCCAATTTGAAAATGCACTATATACTAGGGCTCATTTCTTCTTTATGAGCAGTGAGATTTTGACCTTATCGGATGAAAAAGACTTTTCTCTTCATAATGATGAAAAGTAATCAAGACAAATAGTGATGTTTATACCGCCACATTACAAAAAAAAAATAAAAAATAAAAATAAAACTTCTTAGGAAAAGTTTTAAACTTTTTTTTTTTTTTCATTTTTCCTTTTCTAATTTGCATATTGCTTTAAGCAAATAGAAGAAAACTAAACTAAAAATTAAAATAAAAACCTGAAGTTACCCAATTTGTTAATGTTTGAAAGCAGTTTCCACCTTCTTCAGACATCTTCTCTCTCTCAAACACATTTGAGCTGAAAAGACATTTCAATGAAAGTAAAATTGCAATGCTATTCAGCAGATGAAATTGGACATAAAAATTAGCAATCGAATTAAACGCACCCATATTTTCAATACCAAAAAAAGGCCTTGGATTGCTTTAGACAAGTCTCCTCAGCAAGCTAAAACAAACACACACACACAATGCTCATAATTGAGTCAAAAACCTCTGTTTGCTTTCCCAGAAACTGCAGGAAAAATGAAAATCGTTACTTTTAGAAGAAAAAGGAGAGATAGAATCGAACCTCTTTATCCATGTCTAAGGACTAAGGAGTGAGTGAGGATATAGTGAGAATTGCGAAGGAATTAGATTGATATACACAACAGAGAAAAGGGATCATTTGGAAGAAACACCCTTTTAAGAGCAAAGCACAGGGTATTTCATTGGCCAAAGATGTAGTTTTTTGTTATTGTCTTTGTTTTTTTTTTAACTTCGCCTGGGATTTGAACTCTTTATTTTTAGTTGATATCAGGTGTGATTTTACGATTGTGTTATGCTTGCATCTACTTTTTTTTTAGTGTAAGCATGATGTCTTTTTAATTTTACAAATTATTCAAAATTTATATCCCCGAAACCATGGGCTCTTTAAGGTTTTGCACTAGGGGTGACAATAATCGTGTTCGTGTCGTGTTTGTGTCGGCACGTTTACAGCACGGCACGTTTAGCCCAAACACGAACACGACACGATTAATAAACGTGCCAGAAATGCCAACACGAACACGACACGCCTATAGCACGTGTAACACGGCACGACACTATTAACACGATTATTAAACGTGCCGTGACGGGTTGACACGATAACAACACACATATGACACGTTTATGACCCAATTAACTAAAAATTAAAAAAAAATTAAAAAAAATTTTAAAAAATTTAAAAATTTTAAAGAAAAAAACAAATAAAGAAAATTAACAAAAACACAATATCTAATTAATACTAACCTACTATAAATATTTCAAATATTTTTATTTTTAAGTTTAAATGTGTTATAAACGGACGGGTCGTGTCGTGTCATGTCAACACGTTTACGGCCTGTTTAATTAAACGTGTTAAGGCGTGTTTAGCATGTTAGCACGAATCCAGCCTGTTTATTTTCGTGTTATTCATGCCAACCCATTTATGATACAATTAATAAACGTGCGGTCCAAACCCGTTTATCTCGTGTCGTTTTCGTATCGTGTCATCGTGTCGTGTTCAAATTGTCGGCCCTATTTTGCACCCAACACAAAACTTCTTATAATATTCTGTTTATTTGCCCCCTTAAAATTTTTATGATTAGAGCATTTACATAGATTATAAAAAATTACAATTACGCCATAAGTTTTGATTCTTTTTAAGTAACTTCATTTGTGAAACAGCTTTTGTTTCAAATTTAAAATCTCTAACAGATTAAAAATCAACTATACTATTAAACAAATACAAAAATTTTGAACTCCAAACCTTGAAATTTTAGATTAAAGTAGTTGGTTTTGAAAAACGTTTTTTACAAAATATAGCGGTTGATCGTTTCATTAGACAAATACATTAACGGTTCAGATAAGACTGTTTTATTCTTTATAGAAATGACCTATACTTGTAACACTCAATTAAAGATTTCATACTTTAATTGAATAATTAATTATATATTACCGACCATTTTAATTATCATCCTTAAATATTATCCTTTTGTATATATAATGCTTATATATAATATTTAAAGTTACATAGATAATTATGAAATTTTAATGACATTCTTAAAGTATTCAAAATACATACATGCAAATATAATAAATAAATTCACTTTATTTCTTTATAAATATATTCATTTCAAAACATCATATGCTTTATGGGCATCTATCCTAACAATCTCTCACTTGCCCTAAAGCAGATGAGACATGTCTCTTAATACTATCACGTCACCTCTGCGATACATATCTTGAACCAGATAATACTCTCTCTACATGCCTCGTGCCTTTGTAGTTTCTTGATTCTTTAATGTTTGCAAGTGCTGCACTGCTGTCACAGTATAGTCTAATCGGCTTATCCATATTTATGAAGTCACCAGCATGTGAACAAATGTGCCTAGAGGCACTTGAATCAACTATCCATTATTTAGAGGAAAAAATGGGATTAGTAGAAACTGACAAACATGTACCTGTGGTGTACGAAGTAGAAGGATTGTCAGAATTGTCATTTGTCCTCAAAGTCAAATGGTTGGATAGCAAAGTCATGAGCTGATGACATTGAGCACTGTTAAGGTGTTAAAAGAAATTCCGAACGGGACCATTGTCCTTGTCAACATTGTCATTGTCCTTGTCCAATGACTTAGTGGATATTTGATTAACTACAGACATGTTGGGACCACTAGGATGACTTTTCTGGAGTTGTTTGAAACCAGGAGGATAGCCATGCAACTTGTAACACTTTTCAATTGTGTGGCCATGATATTGATAGTGGGTATAGAAAGGACATTCTTTCTGTTGACTCCTAGTGGCATTATTGCCAAACTTGGAGCCTTCATGTTTGGTAGCAAAGGCCATAGTAGTAGTGGATTCAATTCCTGAGACAGACTGAGAGCCCACCTTTCTGTGTCTTTCTTCTTGAGCAATTAAAGTAAAAACTTTGTTAATATGTGGAAGAGGATCAGTAAGGAGAAGTTGACCCCGAACTTGAGCATATGAGTCATTAAGACCCATTAGAAAAGCCATGGTGTATTCCGTCTGGTGATAGGTAGTAAGATCATGAACTCCACCACATGTGCACTTGCCATAGCTACAAAGAGGACGGAAATTGCTCAACTCTTCCCACAGAGATTTTAGTTTCGTGAAATAGACGCTAACAGAGTTTTGATTTTGACTCAAATTGATCAAATCACAGCGTAATTGAAAAATGTGAGGTCCATTGCTCTGTTGAAAACGATCCTTAAGATCGAGCCAGATTTCAAAAGCATAATCGGAGAAAATGATACTAGCAGAAATGCCTTTAGAGGCTGAATTCAATATCCAAGAAATGACAACATTATTGTTTCGGATCCAAGAATGAAGAAAGTTCAAGTCAGTACCCTCTGGTTTGGGAATGGATCCATCTACGAACCCCAATTTGTTCTTTGCAAAAAGGGCGATGGTCATGGCACGACTCCAGGAGGCACAGTTATCTCCGATGAGTGTCTGTGAAACCAAAGCAACGCCAGGACTATTGGAATGATGGAGAAAGTAAGGGCTCAGCGGGTCATCAATGGCGGACTTACCAATCGATGAAGTTGACGAAGCCGAACTCTGAGAATCCATGAACAGCAATCAAAGATCGCGAAGGTAAGTAGGAATAAGCAAGACGATGAACGAAACAGAAGGAAATCAAGAAGAAGCAGCCAGAGAAGCTGCAAAAATTCTTGCAACTGATACCATATTAGAGATGAGAACTCTAAAACTGAACTTTCATTAATTGTGTTAAAAAATGAATGTACAGATCATGCTCTATATATGACTTATGAGAGCGGGGCTATTAAAGGCGGTTACAGAGTTTGTTGCAACTTAATTTAATAATAACAAACTAACTAATCCTTGTCAGCACATGAAATTAATTTTCTAAAACTAACTCTAAAAATTACCTTTAAAAAAAAAAGAGAATAAACTGATAGAACAAAAAGGCCAGAAACGTTCAAAAAGCAAAATAAATAAATGATTAAATAAATAAATATTAGAAAGGAGAAAACAAAGAAGTTATACAACATTATGCCAATCTTTCAAAGTTATAGGGAAGACCGAAACGTAAATAGATTTCGTGAAAGGAATCCCACATTCTGATATTACACGACTTTCTCCAACCACATCGCTACGCGCCGCCCCCCCAAAAAAAAAAAAAACTAAAAAAAAAATGTATATATGTGTCTCTCTGTGTGTGTGTGTGGCCTGCACTATACACTACCACAAAATGTTTGCCCTTGATCAACAACCAAACCTGAAGTTCTTTCAAAAAAAAAAACACAAATATAACATGCGTTTGGAGAATTCTTTCAAACCAACTGGTATGAACTCAAACAATATAAAACTCTCTATTGCTCTAATGTAAAACAAAAGTTAGACACAGTATAAAACTCTCTATTTTTGTAGTGTTTTAAACTAATAGGTTCAAACCAAGATCCCCAAACATCCTAGTAAAAACCTGGAAAATGTCACCCAACTAACCTCACCTCATTCAACACAACTGCCAACAAATAAGTAATATGTACTTTTCTCCCGTCTTTTATATAGGATACACCAAGTTTGAGACAGAGATGAGACGGCATTAACTTTGTGGTTCCATATGAAATACTATGGTCAAACAACGGACGAAACTTGCAAGTAAAATTACCTAAAAGCTTCTAGACTGAACTCTCGCATAGGAATCCCCCCTATCAAATGAAAAACATTAAGGAATGAAGAAGAAGTGGAAGATCAGAAATTTCCCGTTCATTTAGATTGAGCCAAAATGGAAATACCAACACAGCAATACTAGGATTGAACAAACTCAGAGAAAAACAAAAGGAAGAAATAGGAGCATTTTGGGATCTAGATATTTGATATAATCTAGGAAGGACTCCGCAAAAGAACTCGTATTGTCTTCAAATTCTTTTAAGGGCAATGGCCATATTGAAGCAAAATATCAAGCTCTTTCCAAAAAAAAAATGCTTCAAACGCCTTCTGTTTTGAAGGACTACAAAAAGCTACAGCCCACTGATTTTTCCACTAACAAGGAATACATTACGACTGCCATTAATATGAACAAACAAATAACAAGTTCAAAAAAGCGCACCCCTCAAACGCCTCAAGACGTGCCTCAAACTAAGGTGCTCCCTTGGAGATTCGAGGCTTACAGGATGTTTGGGATTATTAGTTTGAAACATTATAGTATATGAGAGGTAACATGTGAAAGTTTGACACGGTTAAATTTTAAACCAATTTGTTCAAACTAATCCTTCAAACACACTGCTTTTAATGGTAGGAACGAAGCTTACGTCTCAACGAAATAAGGCGTACACCTTAAGGCGTTTGTGCCTCAAGGAGTCGGAGGCATATGCCTCCAGAAAGCTTTTTTTTTTTTCCTTTAATGAAGGTAGCCCTTTGTAACTTGGGATGATAAAATGATAAAACACACAAAAAGGGTTTTGAAACCCTATCTCCATGATCGTCACTTTCTTTAGCATTAAAGAGAAAAAGAAGAGAGATCAAAACCTAAAACGATTTTGAACTGCTGGGGATGAATAAACGATGTTGATGAAGCCTGAACAATTATGGCAGCAGCAACATAGCAATCATGCCGACTGAGAAACTCTGATGGTACTCCTACACTCCTTTTTTTTCCTTCCTGAAGACTACTCTCCCTTCTTCTTAATCCTAAGTAACGGGAACTGCCTTTTTTGTTTTTTAATTTTTCCTAAACAACTATAAAGACTTTTGTTGATGAGTGTTAATCTTGTGTTTTATGATTTGGTGCCACATTGATGGAAAAGTGGCAGTTATTTGGGTTTTTGTGTTTTTTTTTTTTTTTCTTGGTTCTTGAAAGATAGATGCTTTATTTTTTTTTTTTCCTTTTAAGATTTTAATAGGGTGTTTGGTATTGGTGGAATCACTTAATTTTTACCACAAACTTAGTTATAAACAGTAAAAAGTTCTCACATGTTACAGTAACAATAAAAAAAATTGCTACAGTGTAAAACTCTCACATGCTACAGTAAAAGTGGTTTTCACTATTCTTCCAAACACCCACAAATTATTAGCTCTTTTACAGTTTACTCTATTATTTTCTCTCTTTTTCAACATGGAAACAGCGTTTTTCTAATTTTTTTTGTTTTGTAGTTTGTAATTTGCGTTATCAAAGATTGACAATTAATTATAGTGAATTATGTAACTATATAATTGATTATGTAATTATGTACAAGTTTATTGTTTTATTTTTCACATTTCACTAAAATTGTGTTGATATTCCCCAATGTAGGGGCAAAAAGAAAATGGCAATGGCTAAAGAAGAAGATTTGATGGTGTTTATGTTTATTTTTTAATTATTTACGTCATATTTATGATTTTTTTGGTTTCATTCGAGGTGGAAGCCTCAATCCTCCTAAAGGCTTACACCTTGCTTCAATTAGGCAGAACCCTTGGGTTTCCAATTTCGTCATTTGAGACCTTTATTAAAGTCCTTCCAAACCTTGGCGTCCGATGCAAAATTTAATCCTTGAAAATGGGATGTAAAAGCAATAGTGATATGTAGAACTTCTTACAAAATCCAAGTGAAGGTACGACTTCTACCAAATTTCCCGTACCTTTCCATTATGGTTATTTAAAAGCTAAAACACACTTCACATGC
The DNA here is from genome assembly GCA_946598075.1 of Artocarpus hirsutus. Classification (NCBI taxonomy): domain Eukaryota; kingdom Viridiplantae; phylum Streptophyta; class Magnoliopsida; order Rosales; family Moraceae; genus Artocarpus; species Artocarpus hirsutus. The sequence continues at coordinate 37,696 of CAMOHE010022471.1, forward strand.
CACTTGCGTCCTTTATCCGTCAAATACTTAAACTTATTAAATTAAATTAAATAAGTGTTTCTCCTCTTCGTATTCTCTAGATAAAATTTAAGAATGGTATTGAGCCAATAAATCCGACATAAAAGTAAATTACACAATTACAATTGCTCAAAAATGTTTTATTTTAACCCTTAATCAACATGATCCAAATACAGATTACTTTGAAGATAATTTGGCATTATCATTTCATGATATAGACTAAAATTCATTTGTAGCAGTTAAATCCAACATACTTGTCAAAGAAAAATTACTTTTCAAATGAAAGGAACTAAATTACAAAGCTTGCAGCTAATAATGAATGCAAAATGTCTTAACCCAAAAAGATGATAATAATAATAATACTCACTTGAAACTTGGCCTCCTCCTCTGTAGGCGGTACCGGTGGTTGAGGTGATTGGTGCGTGTGGGCAGCGCAACAACAAAGTTAAAGCAGAGCATAAGGAAACCTGATGAGAGGGGGTGATGCTGCCCCAAATCCTGTGTCTCTCAAATTGACCTAAATCCTCTCTCTCTCTCAATTTGTTCTTCAGTCTTCTTACTATTATCTATGACGACCTGGCTTCTCGAGGCGTTAGTTGTATAAACTTCATTCTATAATCATAATCTTACTTACAAATAAGAAAATACGGAATAATTTTTTTTAAAAAATCATACTTCAAACTGTTTTAATTTTTATTGTAACGTAAACTTTAACAGAATTATAATTTCAAAACAAATACTCATACTTTAATAATTACAGAGTTCTTCAATACAGCAAAAACAATTGTAGAGTATCCATAGCCTAATTTTTGCATTTTTTCCACCACCTTGCCAAGCTCATAAAACATTCATATTGTCCTTATACATTATCTTCTATAGCATAAAAGAACTTTAATGTGCTTTTGTTTAGTAAGCTCAATCAATCTCACAAAGCATTTTTATAAAACATTTTGCGAAAAATATTCACTAAAAGTTTCTGTAAAATCATTCTCATAAAACATTTTCGTAAAACGATTCTCGTAAAACATTTCTTGTAAAACCTTCTCATAAACATTTTTTTATAAAATGATTTTCATAAAATGTCTGCTGTAAACATCTTACATAAAACCTTTTTGTAAACTAATTTCATAAAACATTTTCTTATAAAACATTTCTCGTAAAACATTTTCATAAAACATTTCTCTTGAAACATCTTTCATAAAACATTATTCATTAAACATTTTTCTTAAGTCATTCTCATGAAGAAATACAATCAAGGATAACTATGCATGATTCTAATTATGCTTCATTATGAACTTTATTTTAGTTTTACTTATCTTGAATTATGGGCTCAAGTGTACGTACTGAATGGCATGCCCATTAAACAACAAGGTTATAACTTAACTTAACTTAACCTGATCCTCTCTTAGGTAGGGATATAAACCTTCCTGATCAACCCCTTGTGTCTGAAGGTTTAAACTTTAACTTGAATAACTCACATCAAGAAAGTTGATATGATACTTTCTTATCTTTTTCTCATGTTCAGATCACCAATCCTATAATCTTCATAAACATGCTTCATGTTTTGACTTAAGTCATGACATTTCACTTTATAGCATATCAAACATACATCATTTCTTGGTAGGCATATCAAATACAAACATTCTTCAATCAAACATCAAGCATTGAAAATAAAACATGACACTTGAAAATCATTTTCTTCATGCCATAAGTGAGATTTGAGATCTATTAGATTCCGTTCTAGCACTTTCTAACTTAATCATTTTCTTCTATTAGTCTGCTTTCTGTCTTGTTCAAAAGACACTCAATTATTATCTTAAATTTTTATCATGATCTATTTCTGTACATCATAACTTAGACAAATTACTGACGGATCACACATCCTAATGTATGGCTTTATACTTAAGATAGTGTGGAAAGATTCTCGCTTAGAAATGTTAAGCTAATTTGAAGAGCTCGAGGCTTGTTTTTAAATCGTTCCAAAAAACTTATAATTAAATCACATATAATTCATGTCAAATTCCATTTGAAATTGACCAAAATTTCATTTTATGTTAGTTTCAATGAGATTTACAACTTTTATATTTTAACTTTTTTCAAAATCAAACATCATGAGGGTGCTTTGGCCACTTTTCAAAACAATTAGATTTGAAACGTTCATTTTCTACTTTTTTCAATTGGAATTTGAAGAAAATTTCCACACAAAAATTGTTCGTCTTAATGTTTCCAATAAATCTCATATTAAGCTCAAAAATTAATTCACCTCTAAGTGTCTCAAAACACAATAAATTCTCATTATTAAATACTCAGCCCCTAAAAAAAATTACGTCACATAACATACTTTACGTGGCATAGTCCATAGCCTAAACTTAAAAGCTGTTATAATTTATGTTGCAACAAATCTGCAATAGGTTCACTTGTTTCCATATGTCGATATTCATTTTCAGCCTTTAAGGCATATCCACAAACACATAACACATAAATGAATTATGTCATAATTTCTCTTGTATACTATAATCCATAACACATCTTTACTACACATAGCCATATAATTCTGTTGTGATAGAATCTGCGATAGGTTGACTTTTTCCATATGTACATAAGGCATATCCACAAACACATAACACAAGCCAATTATGCCATAATTTCTCTTACATACCATAATCCATAATACATCTTTTACTGCACATAGCTATATAAAACATAAACATTCACAAGATAAGCGCTAGAGTTTTAAATAAAGGATTTGACAAGTGCTTAATTTGATATTATTTTCTAATCAATTTTCCCATATTTTCTTGCTTTATTCTTTAGTAATTTATGTTTATTTTGTAATTTTGTATCTTGTAAATATTTCAAAGTAATAAGCTTAAAATTGGAGAAAAAGCTAAGATTTGGAGCTTAAAATTTTCATTCGGTGGTCAAAATTTTAGTTTTGAAAACATTCGGGACAAAATCAGCAATGTCAACTAGTTAGCCCTATGCCCCGACCCCAAATGGGCTTACAACCGTGCCACAACATAAAGGCTAGGCGCAACCATACCAATCATGCCATGCCTTTATGCAAGCAGACTACAATAGCAAGCAGTAGCACGCATATCTGGCACCCTCGCGCTCGTCGCTGAGGCTGATCTAAAGTATTTTCTGCACATAAGAAGCTTACCCCCCACGTGTCCTTCGACCTTTGCTCTATTTTTACTTAATTTGAGCCTAGAGTTCCTCTTTTCATCCCTACATCACCAAATCTATAAATTTCCAATTTTAGAATAGAATCATATCAATTTTTCATACTTTCTTTAGTTTTCTTAGTCTTAGAGATGAAGAAAAAGAAGAAGAAAAGAGAAGAGGCTTAGGTGGTGACTTAAGGAATTTTGTCCTCGTGGAAAATTCTTCAACACCAAACCCATTGTTTTCCTTAATCTTTCTTTCTTTTCTTGTTCAATTATGTTAGTTTAATTTTATTTGTAGTTGAAGGGAATTTCAAAACCTTAGACTTGATTATATGATTAATTTATAGAATTATTTTCTAATTTTTCAATTGAGATTGTTTATGTTCTTCTATAAATATTGTTCATAATTATTTTCTTGTTTTGTTTAGGTGGCCAACTATATAGAACTTGAATTTAATCCATTGCTAGATTAGAAGGCTTGAATTGTAATTGTCTTATTGTTCTAATTATAAGTAGCAAATTGCAATGCATGATTATGGGGGATTTTCTTACATTGCTATGAGAAACGTAACCTATGTTGAACAATCTGAGCTTGTGTTTATTATCTAGACCAACCTATCTCTCTTATCTTAACACTTTCATTGAATTGAATCTAGAGAGCTTGTTTTAGATTATTTCAGAGAAAGTGATTAAATAAAGAGCTTTTTTTTTACTTAACGACTAAGTAAGGAGAGATTAAGATAGCAATGTTTGTTATTATCTAGATTGGTAGTTTCAATAGAAAATTGTATAATTTTTGTGATTAATTGTATGGTTATTATTTAGTAGTAGCAAATGATCCTTTAAACAGTTTTATTATTATTTTTTATTTTATTTATTTTCTTATGTTTTCTTTAATTTGTTACTTTAGTTAATTAAATTCAAAATCCCCCTAAATTGTGTTTTGTGTTAGTGTGTCTTAGGTTTTTAATGTCAATAGCTAGTTGATTAGACCCAATTCTCTACGGGAATGATCCTTACTCATTACTACACTTAATAATGACGACATTTTAAGTAAGATTAATTTGGTGCTTCCTTTAAGGCCTACTAGGATTCCAAAAAGTAAATCTCTTCTCATCAAAGTTCAAGACTCCTTAAACATCCTTGATAACAATATAAAAACATAACCATGAAAATCCATTCAAAATCTTAATCCAAACTTTAAATTCTTCAAACACAGTTTAGGTTTCACCTTAAAAACCTCTATAAACTTCCTTTAGAACACTTGTTGTCATTTCTAAAAATAGTTTGGAAGCTTAAACCATCAAAATCTTGAGAGTGTTTATACTTAAAGGAGGGCGGATCTCATGGACAAAAAGTGAAGACTAGAAACTAAACTTTTATTTGAATTTGACCCATGGGTATTATAGGCCAATGTAAAGATTAGTTTAGAATTTTTTTTTTACTAAAATGCCCCTCTCAAGGCCCTTTTTACCTCCCTTGAAATATTGTAGAATTTTCTCCAACCTTGAAGAAGTCAAGTTTGACGTACGCTTTGACTTTTGTAGTCCAATTCTACACTATACAATATTTTTTTATACTGGTAATATACTTTCCTATATTATCTATAAGCTTTCACAATCTTTCATAACTTTTAATACTTTCTATGTTGATAATTTTCATACTGTTTAATTTTTATATTGTGTAATTCTTATGCTATTTAATTTTACGTAATATAATTTCTATACTGCCTAGTTTTTATACTGCTTAATAACTATACTGTATAATTTTTATACTGTATAATCTTATACAATATGATCCTTATATCACACTGTCGTTTTAAAATCTTTTGCAACATATTTTTCAACAATTTTAACTTTCTAGGTCATTTTTCCCTTGCACATTATCTAACTTCCATTTTCATGTCATTAAATACTCAGTTCATCCTTTGCATAGGATTATGACATGATATTTTGGTCTTACAAATCTCAAGTTTGCTCTTATAGCATTTGTCACAAAAATTATATTCAAATAATAATCCTTATGGCACTTATATTATCCCCTCCACACTTACAAATTTTTTGTGCACAACTTTTAGTTCGAAAAACTTGTACATAAATTCCTCACAACAACTTTTAAGTATTGTATATATACAATGCACTAAGAATTTCTTGAGTGTTACATTATCAACATCAATAAAAATTAAAAAAAAAAAAAGAACAAGTTGATTCTCAAGCTTATTTGCTGCCATTCCTCAGAGTCAAGTCGCTCATCGTGTTCCCACTACCCTGTAGTGTCTTCCATCAGGAATTACAAATGGCAACGGCAGACGATGACTTGATCTCTTTTTTTTGCGTTTAGAAAAAGCTTTTTTTTTAATTTTTAAAAAAAGACCATTTTCTTAATTTGGTTTTTTTTGGCCCTTTTTTTGAATTAAACCGTTTAAAATGAGACTTTTTTTTTTTTGGCCAAAGCCATATTCAAAGCCATAAAGGTCAATCACTATCCTAAATCTTTTGGAATGTCGGAGATTGAAAAATTTTTAGGTTTGCATTTTGCCCCTTTCAAGCTTTAATTTTGAGCTTGAAAACAATGAAAGTACTCAGGTTTGGGCAACATTAAAGATAGCGTCTTTTTTTAATTTTTTTATTTTTTTTTAATTTAATGAAAAACAAACAACATTTTCGCATTCAAGAGTTCAAAAAGTAAAAAATTCCGATAAGTGTTTCGAAAATAAAAACAAAATTTAATCGTTTTCGAAGTCATTTTCGTATCTCCATTTTTACTCTCTCTTAAAATCCTTTGACCCTCCAACTTCCCTTGAATTCTCTTTCCACGCTTCGAATCTCTCTTTCCTCTCAACTCCCAGACCTCTATCTCTAAATGGTGTCTCTCCCTTCTAAACCCATGGCCTGCTTTGTCGATTTTGGGTTTTCGTTAGGTTTGGTGATTAGTTTTAGATCTATCTCTCTCCTCTCACTATTTTTGATGATGGTTTCATCAGTACTTGCTCCGACTTTCTTTTTTCTCAAATCAACGAAGTATGAGTCTTATCTCCATTTATGTTGAAGATCTGTGATTATGGGTGATTGGTGTTTGATTCCTTTGCATTTGATTTTGATGGATTTTTTTTTCGCTCAACAAATATGGCCTCTGATTTGCATGCTTAATCTTTTCGATTCTGTTAATGATCCTGTTTTTTCATTTTTGTTAAGGGTTTGTTTTATGTTGGCTTTATGATATGTCTGGGGTTTGGATTTTATTCTCGGATCTGTTTGGGTTATTATCTAGGTTTTGCTTCAAAATTGATATGTGGGTATGTTGACGTGTGCGATGTTGGGCTGTTTACTTCTGATTTGATTTTGGGTTTACCATCTTTTTTTTTTGGCGGTGGTTTTTCTGCTACCGAGTGTTCCCTCTAATCAATTTTTGATCTGTTTAAAGTATTGGATATGTTTTAAGAAAATTATCTGTTGTGCTTAGGTTTGGCCTTTGATTGTGGAACTTCTTTCTTTTTTTTTTTTCATTTCTCCAGTTGCGAGTATTGCCTATGATTTCATGGTTTTGTTAAGAAAGTTGGATATGTTTATTAATAATACTACTATTTAGTGTGATGTTAGGTTTGGTCTCTGTTTTCAGATCAATTTTTTCAGATCAATTTTTTATATTTTTTCCTAGTGCCGGGTGTTGCCTCTAACTTCATTGTTTGTTAAAAAAATTTGTTATTGTTTTTTTATTCATATGTTGTCCTAATGTTTTGCTTATCTTTGGAAGAATTATGCTACCTTGGTCTGAGATTGGTGTAAAGACGATGATGTGTTTCTAATTTTAGGTTAAATGATTTATGGGATTAGAAGGTACTAATACATTGGTTGTTATCTATACGAGTGCCAATTTTAATAGCCTTAGACATCTCATTGTTATCAACCGGTTTATGCATATTTTGATTTTATGTTGGATAGAAACCTAAACACCTGAGCCACTTTTTTAATCATGGTTCAAAGTGGAGATACCAGTAACTTACAAATGTGGTTAGATTGATAAATGTGTGATAGTGTAGAACATGCTAAGTGGCTGGCAAAGAGAGAATTTCCTTATTAATTTTTTACTTGAAGAGACCAAAAATGGATTGCATTCCTCTACCTTAAACAACAAAACTTAGATGAAGATTGAGAATGAATTAGCAGTAAAGTTTGGGAAGCGTTACACGCTTCTACAGTTGAAGGCAAAGTAGAATTGGCTAAGAATTTCTACCAAAGAGTTTTGGTAACATGATTGGAACAACTAGATTTAGCTGGGATCCTGATTCTAACACTACGACGGCTGATGAAGATGTGTTGAAAAATTACTTGGAAGGTAACAATCATCTGTTCGCAATTGCAACAAGATCAAATAATCATTGCTTTTAGTGTGATTTATAACTTAATTAAAATGCATGCACAAGATGATCTTTTATCAGCAATATTCGATGTTGATTAGCTTATTGAAGATATTAAGCCTTAAGGATGACGAAGACGTGTAAGACATTAATGGAAGTGAAGATACCAGATTTGTTGGTACTACTGCTGCTGACCAACAATACATGAGTGACTTTAGAAATCGATTAACTAATCAAGTTCATAGACCATAACAGCAAATAGATTTATAATATATATATATATATATATATATATATATACCATATTTTTATTATTTTCGTCTTATTTTTTAATACACTTTGAATTAAAGAAAATATGACCTCATGTTAGTAGTTTGTAATTTATTGACAAGGTTTGGGTTTTTTATAAAGAAACAAAGCTATTCTCGTTTTTATCACGTATAATATTTTATAATGATTATTTATTTCATCATTTTCATAATAATTATAATTATTCAAAAAAATTTAAACATTAATTTACAATTACATGTATTCAGTAATTATAAACACATTTTTTTAATGTTTGTTTTTAGAGGAACACACCACAACCAAACACTTTTTCACTTTTTCTAACTAATCTTTAAAAAAAATATTGTGAGCCAAACACATTCTCAAAAGTAGTTCCACCATATTTTTCAAAATATAATCATTTCCATTATTTTAAAAAAACAAAACTTATTTCAAAAGCACCATCAAATAGGCCCAGCGATTTGCCAAATTTTGATCCCTTCTATATCATTTGGAAATCTTGTGTTCCTTAAGAGATAAACGCTTATGCATAGATGGTTTCTCATAGTAAACCCAGTACCTATGACATGGTTCAGAGGAGAAATCCTGGTTTAACTCCGTTACCTTCATGGTGTGTCATTTGAAAAGAAGAGGTTGAATCTTTAGATCATTTTTTGCTTCGATGGAAGCTAGCTAGAGTACTATGGAAAAAGTTACTAAAGGAAGTAGGATTTCTGCGATATTTCAAATCCAATGCAACTCGTTGATGGTTGAGGATATGGTGGTTTCAAGCTCAATAAGATGGTGAAAGCTCTTTGTGGTGTATGGTGTTGTTGCTATGGACAATCTAGAGGAAGGAAAACTCCAAGATATTTGGGGAAGATCAACTGGGGCTAAGTGATATCTTTGAGAAGGCTAAATTTCTAGCATCGATAGTGTTAGAAACGTAGTGTGATAGACATACAACAATTATATTAAAAATTATACAAATGAAGGATTACAACATGCACAATAACAATATAAAAAACAAATGAAATTGGAACAAAGGAAAGAGCCGAGGCTCGTGTACCACACGATGCCCTTAAAGCATATTCGCCCTTCACCATCGATGCTTGAGGATATAGTGGCGTATGTTTTTCAGGATATAACAGTAAACTAGTAGCTAACATGTAGCTCGTCATTACTCCGTCGAACATGAAACGAACCTGAAAACTATCACATTGAAACCTACCACTAGAGAAACATGAACAAGAGGATTTGTGTGATTTATGGGTGCTTGAAATCTATCATATTTCAACTAGGTTGTTCCTTTGAACTGGGATCTTGGGATCTCTAGTCAACTAGGTTAGATTTCCATTGCATTGACCATTATTTCATGGGCTTTAGTCCTATTGCTCTCAATGATTTTCAACCAATTCTTTGTTTAACTCTTTGGTTAGCAGATCCACAATATTACCTATTGGCATCACATAGTCAATAGAAATAACTTTAGCTGAGAGTAGTTGTCTAATGCTATTATGTATGCAATGTATATGTCTAGACTTTGTACGTGTTGCTTTGTGCCCTTCTAATTGCTGAGTGACTGTCACACCGAATACATACTGATGGCTTAGGCTTTGGCTTTAAGAAATGGTGTAGCGATTTTGACTCTTCATTGTATTTATCTAGGGCAATGAACTCATACGATTGTTGGAAAAATAGTACGCAGCGGAACTTTAAAAATTTTTATATCAGAGTATTTTTTAAAACACAAGTTTGATACGCTATATGCATAAATTAACTAGATCTTACTAACCTCTGAATGCCGAAGAACTTCTGCAATCCTTGAAGAGAAGTAACGTTCTAGAAAAGCCTCAACCAACTGGTGTTCTTTGCTATTCTCTATCCACGATCGGAGTGAGTGTGGGCTCACCCGTACAGCTCTTCCACCAGGCGACTCTCCTTCCAACCAATTGAGAGAACCCAAAGCTACAGTTCGTGATTTGTGAACAATAGCTCTCAGGGAGTTTTCAGAATCTCACCAGTATAGTTTCACTCTTAGTCTCTCAATTGATCTAAATAATAATAAGACTCACTCCCTTTTTATAACGGTTGGGCCCAAAAGTCAGTCCTTATCAGATAATACCTCAAAATTTGAATCAGAATCAAATTTGGATGAATATCTGATGAAATCCGCGTGAAAACGTGTGATCTTTTTATTGCGCGATTGGCATGCCAATCTGTCTAACCGGTATGTCAAACTTGAGGATCGGCATGCCGAACCTGCGATAAAAATCCCAACGAATCTTTTATTTTTCACCTAAAATTTTATAGATAAAGTCTTAATTTTAATTCGAATAACCTAATTTAGAAATTATGTAATTAAAACAACTTTATATAGAGGATGAAGCACCAATTATTGAAAAAACACACCGTATCGTTATAGTATTTTTATGAGCTAGTAAAAAGGACATGATGGACCTATATAGTTCAAGCTCCTGATAATTATGAAACCAATATCCTATATATACATTTCATAATTATCAAACTTCAATGCTACTTCACTAAAAGTTTGGAGTTGCAATCTCGAACTGTATAGAATTACGAAGCCCGTATAGCTAAGTCTTCATGACATATCATAGTGTATCATATCCTCATAAGATTATTCATAATTGGCTTAATGACAAGTTCTGTCTTACCTTTTCGATTATTTTTATCTTACGTTCCATTACCTCACCATCGAAAAACTTACCATCCAAAGACAGTATACCATTTGGTTACACGTATGTATCCAAATGGTTGAGCGCTCCAGTTTTTCAATTACAAGATAACGCATATAAGAGGATATCACTACTCCTAAAGAGGGGTTATGGATTCTATATCTATAAATAATAGGTATACGCTATCAAGAGTCATGCCTCTAATGTACCGGTATGCGTACCACTATTAAAATGTGGGTGTCATCCTTTGATATATCAAAAAACACAAGTCAAGACAACAAGCATACTATTCATCTCAAGATTAAGATACAATACAAATGATTATCTAAAGTGAATCGATTTGTCGAGACATAATTATCAATCCAAATCAATTCACTTTATATCTCGATCCAACACATTATCACCTATGACAACATGCCAATGTTTCTATTAACGGAGTTCACATCTGATGGCCAAGACAAACCATCTCCCAATAAGGATATAGACAACATAACAATATTTACATGAATAAAGCGTCCAATTTTATTCCTTTGATTGCGGATCTTATGATCTAGATCGTCACCTTAAGAATCGTATTTTACGCATAATCTGTCCATCATATGCTCAATTTTTAAAGGTTTAGACCGACAGTCTTAGACTTTTATTTGCTTAACATATATTAAACAAATATGAACGTAAAGAAGACAAGATTTGGTATATAAATAATAAATAAATTATTTATTGATAAAAATGTCTCTAAAAACATATTACATTTTTACTCCTTAGGGCATACACGTTTAACAATCTTTCACTTGCACTAAGTGAGTAAATATGACAAATCTCACATCCCCATAGCTTCCACATGCCTCTCAAAGACTCCCAGTAAGTGTCTTCGTGAATGGATCAGTTAAATTGTCTTCTGATGTGATTTTGCACACCGTGACATGCCCACCCTCAACAAAGTCCTTTATCACACGATACTTTCGATCAATATATTTACTCTTCTTGTGAAATCTTGGTTCCTTAGCATTAGCTATCGCTGCATTATTATCATAGTATAGTGATACTGCCTTATTCATACCAATAACTACGTTAATATCCCTAAGGAACTTGCGAAGCCACATTGCTTCTTTTGAAGCATCATTTGCTGCCACGTACTCAACCTCTATCGTTGAATTTGAAGTGCAATCTTGCTTCACACTTCTCCAATTGATGGCATCGCCACCTAGAGTAAACACAAAACCCAAAGTCGATCTTCTAAAATCCAGACAGTATTAAAAATCCGAGTTAGTATATCCTAGAGGAGTTAAGTCCTTACCCGAATACATAAGCATATACTCTCGAGTCTTTCTCAGGTACTTGAAATATGTTTTACCGCAGCCCAATGGTTCGATTCTAGATCTGTCTGAAATCGACTTACAATCCTAACTGCATAAAAAATATCCGATCGTATACAAAGTATGGCATACATGAGACTACCCATTGTCAAAGCATAAAGCACCTTCTTCATGTATTCACTTTCTTCATCAGACTTTGGAAAGTCATTTTTAGAAAGAGTAATTCCAGACCTAGATGGTTGCCCACCTTTCTTGGAATCCTGCATTACAAACCTCCTGAGAATCTTATCTACGTAGCCGGCCTAGGACAAAGCTATCATTTTGTTCTTCCTATCTTGAATGATCTGGATACCAAACACAAAATTAGCCTTACATAAGTCCTTTATGTCAAACTGTTTGGTTAATCATAATTTGACTGATGACAATGCCCCAACGTCATTGCTAATTAGCAGAATGTCATCTACATAGAGCAGTAGAAAAACCACCTTCCCATCCTTAATGTGTTTATAAACACATGGCTCATCCATATTTTGTGAGAACCCATAAGTCTTGATCAATTGATCAAATCTTATATTTTAAGAACGGGGAGCCTACTTAAGTCCATAAAGTGACTTTAGTAGCTTACAAATCTTACCCTCTTGACCCTTGACCTTGAACCCATCTGGCATATAAATGGACTCATCAAGATAGCCATTTAGAAAAGTTATCTTGATATCCATCTGTCAAATCTTATAATCGAGAGTGGCAGCTATGGACAAGAAAATCTGGACGGACTTAAGTATGGCTATAGGCGAAAAGGTTTCCTTGTAATTGATTCTTTTCTTTTGCGTATAACCCTTAGCTACTACTCTAGCCTTAAAGGTTTCGACCTTTACATCTACTCATCTTTTCCCCTTATAGATCCACTTACACCCTATGGGTTTTACCCCTTTGAGAAGATCCACAAGCTCCTAGACCCGATTAGTCTCCATAGACTTCATCTCTGTGTTCATGGCCTCTGTCTAGAGTTTCGAATCAACATCCTTCATAGCCTCTGGGTAAGTATAAGGATCCTTGTCAAGTTCATCCGGTTCAGCCAAGAAGGCCTCCCCATTGAACATATACCTTTTGGGTTGACGATCAATCCTCCCACTACGTCGAAGCCCCTTAGGTTGTTGTTTGAGTTCGTTTGGTCTTTCTGCGCTGATTGGAACGGTTCCATTCGGAACCTCCAGAGTGATTGGATCACTCCTTAACTCCTCAAGCACCACTTTGCTTTGAGACTTAAAGTCGTCGTCTATGCAACTCTCCTCAACGAAAGTTGCATTAGTTGAAACCACGACTTTATTTTCCTTTAGGTTATAGAAATAACCCCCTTTAGTCCCTTTTGGATATCATACAAACACGCAAACTTTCGAATGTGCTTCCAACTTATTCGCATCCTTAAACAGAACATGAGCCGGACATCCCCATATGCGAATATGGTTTGAGGATGTCTTCTTATCCGTCCACAATTCATGACAAGTTTTGGGGACCAATTTTGAAGGCACATTGTTCAAGAGATAACATACGGTTTATAGTGCATATCCCCAAAAGGATAAAGACAATGATGAATAACTCATCATGGACCTAACTATGTCCAACAAAGTCCTATTCCTTCTCTCTGCCACTCCATTCTGTTGCAAAGTGCATGGCGCAATCAACTGGGATAGAATCTCATTCTCTAATAAGTGTCCTAGGAACTCATTAGAGAGGTATTCTCCACCTCGATCGGATCGAAGCGCTTTTATGGGTCTACCTAATTGTTTTTCTATTTCAGCCTGAACTTGCTTAACTTGTCATAAGTTTCGCTTTTGTGGTGCATCTGGTACACATACCCATACCGTGAGTAATCGTCAATAAAAGTGACGAAGTACTCATACCCTCATCATGCTCGGATGTTCATCGGTCTGTAAACTCACTATGCATAAGTTCTCGAACCCCTTCGGCCCTATTGCCCTTAGACTTGAATGGTTTTTTGATCATTTTACCCTTCAAACAAGATTCACATTGAGGTATGTTATACATGTATGCTCTAAGGAGTATAAATGTGATGAGTTTTTGGAGACATTTTTATCAATAAAAAATTCATTTATTATTTATATACCAAATCTTGTCCTCTTTACGTTCATATTTGTTGACTGTATGATAAGCAAACAATAGTCTGAGACTGTCGGTCTAAACTTTTAAGAATTGGGCATATGATGGACAGATTATGCAGAAGACACGATTCTTAAGATGACGGCCTAAATCATAATATCTGCAATCAAGGAAATAATGTTGGGCACTTTATTCATCTAAAGATTGTTATGTTGTTTATATCCCTATTGGGAGATGGTTTGTCTTGACCATCAGAGGTGGACTCCGTGAATAGAAACATTAGCACATTGTCATAGGTGATGATGTGTTGGATCGGGACATAAAGTGAATTGATTTGGATTAATAATTCTGTCTTAGCAAATCGATTCACTTTAGACAATCATTTGTATTGTATCTTAATCCTGAGATGAATAGTGGGTCCGTTGTC
>CAMOHE010022485.1:0-10866 GCA_946598075.1 Artocarpus hirsutus
TTATGTAAATTACTGAGTTGTGCATTCTACTATTAAGCTTTTTTTTTTCTTTAATACAAGAACAAACAATGGCCTCATATAACATACATAATGTGTAGTGCAGATGCGGTGTGGGTTAAAAATTTTAAGCCTCCAGTAGAGTAGAGAAATTGGTAACCCCCTTCACTTCACGTGGCTCAACATCAACTTCTAATTAATTTTCACACCCAGCACTTGGCTTAAGACACATGAAGTTTCTCTTCAACCAGATAAGAAGTCAAAACATAGTTGATAGTTTTCTTTTTCTTCTTGTCTCAAAACTACTGTAACAATTCGCAGTCACACGCCAAAACAAAAATTGAAAGAAAAAAAGGTATTGATTCAAAGAAGAATTTCATATATGCAAAGAAAAACAAGCTCTACTAGAATCTAAAGAAATAAATTTTGAACTTTGAAGGGGAAAAAAAAATTACAAAACAGAGAAGAAGCAGTAGAGGACGAGACGACGACGCCGGCGGATGGAAGAGGAAGATAGCCACCGGACCGGAGGGGAACCAGTCAACTCTCAACTGAAGTCGGAACTCGGAAGGCTCAGAACTGGAAGTGGGAAGAAGAAAAGAAATGGGGGAAATTTGGGGGTGAAATTGATTGTTTAGACTTTAGACTGTAGGATGAAGAAGAAAGCAGATCGTGATAGTGGGGGGGCATTTAGGTTAAATTTTTTTTTTTTTTTTAAGCAGTAGGCGGGCGGGTTCGGTTTGAACCCGCCCGCTAAAATACAAAACCATACCCGCCCGCCAACATTTGTAGGCGGGCGGGTTGAACCCGCCCATTGACGGTTTTTGACATGGACCTCTTTTTTTCGGGCGGGTCGAGCGCGGGCACGGGCGGCCGGCGGTTGCGGGGCGGTTTTTGTGCAGCCCTACTTATGCGGATGATTACGATCAATAAATGCTTATGGTTGAGCCATAAAAAATCCTTAGAAAAGTGACCTAGTGAAAAGCATTATTCACACATCTAATTGTCAAAGAGACTAGCCACAATTAATAGCAAGACTGAGAACAAGAAAAACAGTGGTTGGCTTGACAACAGGATGAAAGTGTCATGATAATCAACTTTAGGGCGTTAATGAAATCCTTTGATAACTTAGCGAGTGTTGTACCTGTCAATAGAACCATCAGGCCACTATTTAGTGCAAAAAATCCACTTACAACGAACAATATTTTTCATTTTGAGGGAACAAATTCCCATGTACCATTCCAAACAAGAGCGTCATACTCTTCTGACATAGCTTGGCGACACTTGTGATCTTTGATAGCTTGGGTGACGACAGGGGTTCAAGATCATATGGGAAAGAGAGTTGAGTGAAGGTTTTATTTTTGGATACGGTTATAGATGTTGTTTTTTGATCTGGTATTAATAACATGAGTGGAAGGTTCAGTTAGCGCTGGAGAGGGATGAGGAGAAGAAGGAGGGTTGGATTGGAAGCTGAAGCAGGGGACGTAGTTTTGGGCTGATGTTGGGGTGTTATGCCTAGGATTTCAGTTGGAACGCTTGGATTTGTACATAAGAATGTTGAAGTAGGTGTAGTAGTAGTGAGAGATGATGGAGATGACATGCCAGTGGCCAAGGAGGAAAGAATTAGGATGTGAAACAAAGAGAGAAACTAATTAGAAATGGACTCAGACTGAGGATGAGAAAGTGAGTGCTACAATGAGGTGAAAGGAATGATATTTTTAACAAACTTGACATGACAAGAAGTGTAAATTTTGGAGATAAAAGAATTAACATAGAGATAAACACTTTGAGTGAGTGAATAACCAAGGAAGACACATAGTGCAGAGCAAGGTGCAAGTTTGTGAGAAAAATATGGACGAAGCCAAGGGTAATAAAGACAACCAAAAACTCGAAGTTTAGAATTGTTTGGCAGAGATCCAAGGAGTTTTTTATAAGGAAAAGACATGTGAAGTGCAGAATTGGGCATGCGATTGATAAGATAAACAACAATGGAAAATACACAAGACTTCTAAAAAAGTGGCATGGACGTATGAGAAAGAAGAGACAAACTGATTTCAACAATACGACGATGACGACGCTCGGAATACCTATTGTGTTCCAGTATATGTAAAGGAGTTTTGAGATGAGAGAAACCAATAATAGCCAAGAAGTCGCAAGAGCTTGATATTTCATACCATTGTAACGTTAAAGAGTGATGATTTTTTTATTGAAGAAATTTTCAACGAGTGCTTTAAATTGACTGAAGATGTCAAAGACATGAGATTTACGTTTAAGAGAATAGAATCACATGTATCTAGTGAAGTGATCTAACAAATCAACAACATAGATAAGAGATGTCTAAACATCAGAAAATATAATTTCAAAAGGTTGGGAAGAGACAATAGAGGAAGTGAAGAAATATAATTTGTGACTTTTTTATATTGACAAGCATTGCAGTTGAAAGATAATGATATGGGACTTGATAACTCTAAATTAAAATTGCAAGCAAGACGTTTGAGAATTTATGATGACGAATGACCGAGAATGTCACTAAAATGAAGTAGCTTTAACACTTGAGAAAGCAATTAATAGAGAAAATATTTTAGTTTATTTAATTTTTGAACTTGTAAATATTTTGGATTTAGATTTTAATTTTTCATAGTTATCTAGCTAGTTTCTCCTTATCTAGTTTCCTATTTTTGAATTATAATGTTACTCAGTTCAAGATAACTATTGAAAACTCTATTTATATTCAATCAATTGAATAAAAAATGCTATGTCATAATTTCCTCAAATTATTTTCTGCTTTATGAAATCAGAGCAATACAATCCTAAGGCTGTCTCTTTCTCTCTCCCCCCAAAATATTTTTTTTCTCTCTCTAAAAACAGCTGATCAATGTGAAGAATCCAAAGCCAAGACCACCAAGCAAATCCAACATTGACACTCCAGCAAGTCCAACAACAAGAGAAATGTGATTAATTCTCCAAATGACTATTCTAACATGATCCTCCTTCTGCAAGGCTGTGAGCAAACTCTACTCATACTCCATACGACAGCTTTGACGACATTGTAATTGGTGATAGCACGGGTCTTCCTATCATGCACATTGGTTCAATCTCTTTTTCTAGCCCCTCACGCTCATTTTCTTTAAACAAGGTCCTTTGTGTTCCCACAATGAAAAAAAATCTTGTTTTTGTATCTCAATTTTGCAAATCAAACCATACTTCAATTGACTTGTCACTCTCTATTTTTTAGGTCAACGATCTTTGTACGGGGGCAATTCTTTTGCAGGGGTGAGTCAAAGATGACGTGCATGAAAGGTCGGGCCTCTTCAGTCAACTCTTCACTTTTAAAAAATAAAACAAATGATATTCCTCAGGGGCCAAAGATAATTAACAAAAAAACATTTCCTCATCATGTTTACTAGTACAAAGGGTTAATTCGCCTCAACAAAATCTTATTGGACCAAGACTTGTATCTCATAACCTATGTTCAAGTATACTCTCTCTAACTAATTACAATTGAATTTACAAAATGCCAAGCGTAATAAAAAAAAACCCCACTGCAAAGTAATAAATCACTCTCTTTGCTGCAAAAAATTTAATCAAGCATCCATGTACAAATATGCAGCAAAAATATGACATTCACTTTAGGGACCCTTCGTTTTTTTTGCCATATGATTAGCTTTAGGACTTTGTAGCAGGAAAACTATGTGCATAATGTATGAGGTGCAAAAATACACCTGAAGGGTGAATTCGCAAGAAATAATTACACAGAGCACTTGCTAATCAACAAATTTTTCTCAAAACATACCTATGATATGAAGCTGAAAATTCATACACTCATAGTAATATATCAAAAATGACCCACAAATTATTACAGAATCATTAGGTTTCATTTAACAATTAAATGGACCTTACAAAGCACGCTTAAAAATCTATCAGCATAAAGCAATCAACGAGCAGTGCTTGTTCAAAAATTCATATTAATTAAAATTATGCTTAATGAAAATTCATGATAATTTTTAGACAATTGTAACATATAAATACATATCCTTCCAAAAATCATAGTGAAATAAAATCATTCCAACTTGAAACATTATCGGAAATTTATCGAACAAGTAAATCCTAAAACTCTCGTAACACATTCCAATAATAAAAACATTCTATTTATATGAATCCTTCAAATCATAGGAACAAAAATATTTACAACCACAAAACAATGCTATCATAAACAAAATAATTCATAATCCATGACAACATGACATGTATATGTATCCACAGCACAAGAATAATCCTTTAAACATGATTGCCATTAAAATTTTACCTATAAATCATGAAAACCCATAATCAACAAAATGCTCAAATCATACGTTGAATTCTTATAATTTCATTAAACGAACATGATGGCTTGCACGTAAAATCTCTAAAAAGAATTTCCTCTAAAGTGGCTTGAAGGAGATGAAGGAGTCAAAAAGTGATGGAGTCTCTCTAAAGAATCTTTTTGAGTGGTGATGGTAGGCTATAATGTGTTTTTTTTTTCTTTTCTTTTTTTTTTTTTGAGGGGAGGGAAAGGGAGATATATTTTCTTTGACAATGAAGGAGTCAAAAAGTGATGGAGTCTCTCTAAAGAATCTTTTTGAGTGGTGATGGTAGGCTATAACGTGTTTTTTTTTTCTTTTCTTTTCTTTTTTTTTTTTTTTTTTTTTTTGAGAGGAGGGAAAGGGAGATATATTTTCTTTGACAAAAAAAAAAGATGAATGTGAAAATTTTGAAGGCTAAGAATATTTTTATAGATGTTTTCATAGGTTTATGAAAGAGAGAGAGAGTGTGTGTGGATGAAGAAAACCTAAAAGTTTAACTCAAAAATCATCCAAATAAATTTAAAAATAAAAATCTTAGGTTGGTTTCATGATATTGGGTATTTAATATTTGAAATAATAGGTCAAGTTTGGTTGACATTCGAAGTGGGTAGGTTTTGAGCTCGAAATCCATGTGAAAACACGTCAAATTTTCGAAGTCAGCTCGTCGTAGCACTATAGCGTTGATTTCCTAGCATTGCGGTGCTGGTCTATTTTCTTTGTGGCGCCACAGCGCTAGTGCCTTCGTTTAGTGAGTTGTTACTCGTATATAACCATGCTACGGTGCTTGTTTGAGCACCATGGCGCCCACGGACATGTATGGGACATGCAAATACCCCTTCTATGGTTGCTAACTCAATTTTTCTATTCAAAACATATGTGAGCACCTAAACACGTGGAAATCATCAATACACTAAAATTAAAATAACATAACATCACAAGGTGTTCAAATATAAATTAAATTTTGATTACTCATGCACATGTTGGTATAAACACCTTGAGTACATCGATCCCACGTGGCTCTCACCTACATCATAACTAGATAAAAAAAATGTTAGTTGCTTAACTTAAATTTCATAAAGAAAAATTATTGGCATGCTAACTCCTTAAATTCCTCATTTACATGTTCAAGAAAAATGGCGGGTATTACATACTACCTCCATGTCTTTTACTATTTCAAATACTTGTTCACCCGTCAAAGGTCGAGAAGGGTCTCTTTCTTCGATGTTATCATCAAAAGCTTGTCTTTGTTTGCAGTAACGATGATTTCTTGGCAACCATCTTTTATGGTAAAGAAAAATGATTTTTTTACCATTCTTCGAGATCATGAGGTCTTTTTATTTTTATTTTTATTTTTAGCAGTATTTTCTGGTTCATTTTTTAGTATAGAGTGCGCGGGTTAAGACCATTGCAGGTCTCCACAGTTGGGTCACAGCGCATTTCGTTAGTCACTGGGCTGCACAGCCGTGCGCCACTGCAAGCACACAGTGAAGGCCACGAGGGCCAGCATATGTGTCCACTGCTACAATGTGCAACACGAGCACAGGCCATTCTATCTCCGTGTATAGGCCTACAACTCTAGTTCTCTAAATAAAGCCAAAAAACGAAAAAAAAAATGAAAGGCAATATAAGGTTCAAGAAATATGAATCATTTAGAAAGTTAGTCTACAATTCTAGCTCTTTGAAAAAAAAAAAAAAGAAAGAAAGAACTACGATTAGGGAAAAAAATTGTTGAAAGTTGGACTTTTTAATTTTGCTTTGCTTCTTTTTCTCTTAATCCAACATTCAAGCTCAACAACAAGTTCAGACTTCAACTTTTTTTCATTTTTCCATTCCTTTCGTCCACGATTTTCAATCTATTTGGCAAAGGGCAATGGACAAGGGTATATTGGTAATGGCACTAGTTCGCTTGACTTGCCATTACACATTCTCATATATGTTTTTGACACTTTGTAATCAGATTGAGTTTGGGCCAGAGATTGAATCACGGGCCTTTAGATACTTAGGTTTTATTTTTAGTTTGGCCATAGACTTTGCCAATTGGGGGATACTTTTTGAGACTTAGGTTTTCGTTTATACCACGAAATATTAAAAATTATATTATACCACAAACTTAGTGAGATATATTTCGTACCTACTGAAATATATTTGCTGTCTTGTCGAGATATTTTTTGTGTCTTACAAGGAGATTTCATAGCCTACCGTGATATTTTTTAGTCCTACAGGAATATTTTGTGTGTTCTATCGGATTTTTTCTCCTCTTTCTCCTTTTCTCTCTTTCCTTGCCCTCAAAGCCTCGTCTTGTTAGAGTGCAAGATTTGAAGCGTCAATCTCTGATGCACGATCTTTGTGGATTGATCAATGTTGCATTGATCTAAAGCCAATAATTTATACTCTTATGCTCCGTTTGATAAGAAGGAAAGAAAATATGAGAAAAGAGAAAACTATGAACGAAAGAAAAATATAAGGAAATGAAATATTTTGATTTTCTCTTTACTTGTTTAGTATGTGAAGATAGAAAGAAAATGATTTTATCTTCTATTGTTTGGTATGACAAGAAACACTAAAGGAATGGAAAAAACTACTATTAATACAATTATCATTTTGCCCAATTATTATTTAACTATTTCTCTAATTTGGCGCCCAAAATTTTTTGTTAGAATTTTAAAGAAAAAGAAGAAAAATTGGTAACTTTACTTTCTTTACATTGTTGTCAAACTTTTCCCTCTTAAAATCCACCAATATTTAGCGATCAATCTTGATAGGACCCACATGCCATTTCTTCCACCTACTTTTCCTTTCCATTATAATTTCATTTTTACCAAACACCCAATCATATAAATTTCTATCCCAATATCCTTCCAATGTTTTTTTTTCCTCCACTTTTCACTTATACCAATCAAAGCATTAGTCTCTACGTTTATCTATTTGTGAAAACTTGATAAAAACTTGGTCTTCCCACCAAATTTAACATGGCGCCAAAGCATTTTACAACCGTATACATATTAGTCGCTAAATTTATCTGTTTGCGACTAAAAAATTAGTTGGTGATAAATTTGATGCCCAAAAATGTGCTTTTCAACCAAATATTTGAACGACTAAATTTTAATTGCAGAAAAATAAAATTAGCAACTACAAGCATTTATTTGCTAAAAGTTTAACCGATGAAGGTGCAATTTCCTGGAACAAAAACCTTCTCCGAAATAATCTAAAGTGCTGTAACGTGACTCACATTTTTTTTCTTTTTTCTTTATATATATATATATATATGGGGAAAAGTGGCTCACAATTTAAAAGTGACTACAACACAAAAAAGAAACGCATTAGAAAAAGAAGGTAAAAAGCATCTCTTCCTTTTCTATTTACAAACAATACTAACAAAACTAGTGGGGCTAGCGAATTAAGGCGCAGCCAAAGAATTTGTATAACGTTAACTTCTTACCATTCTTTTACAGACGGCTTCTACAATTAATTAATTATTGTGCTATAATCAATGCACTCATACCTTGCAGTCATCTTAAACTCTCCAAATTTGATAGATTGTCATCAATTACTTGACTGGTAGAGATTCACCCCGGCCCTGTCCCCATGAGCATATTATGGTATATATCCATAACTCTAACCATGGGGTGTGTGTGTGTCTATATATATATATATATATATATATATCGAAATTTATGTCTTTTTACTATTTTCTTTGTTAATCTCGGTAGAGGATAATGGTGATTTGACAAAATCCAAAAAATTAGCGTTGGAGGCAAAAAAGGTGAAACATTAGATAAGAGAATCAAGAATATAACTAAATTATTCTACCAAGAAAAGCGATAACAAAGATTCTCTTTATGTTGCAGTGCTGAATTAATTACCTTATTGTTACTTTAAAAGGGTTTTTGGATGGACCCATCCCACCCACTCAAGGAAAGAATGATTCCGTAGATAGAATATGAAATCCACTATTTTTTTCCTGACGAAAAAGAAGGGGTCGATGTTTCACGTTTCTCTGCCAGCGTCTCTTTCAGAATCAACTGGTACCACAATTGAAAAGGACAAAAATTCTAACTCTAAGACTACACCACATAACAAGCCAGAGTTTAATAGAGTCCATCAACATAGACTATGCCACATGAAAAACTCTTGCATGTGATTTTGAGGTATTCAAATCTTTGGTCTTTAGTTGATGAAGTGTTAAGGTGTTTGGTAAATATGGTTAAAACTATTTTTATGGTTCAAAACATTATAAATATAAAAGCTTTACATTATAATAACTTTTTACTTTTTACTATATTATTTAAAAGTTTTACATTATTTGATAACTATTTTTATAGTTCTGAACATGGTTGCACTTCCCTCCGTTCACTTCATGTTGCTAAATCCACCAGTATATAGTGCATTTGTGGTCATGTCCACTAGTATATGGTGCATGCGATTTGTGGTCATTTCCTTTTGCGATCCCTTCACATGCATATGCCCGTACGTGCCTCTTTGCTCTTTACCATCCATCATCCATGTTTCATCCATATAAAGACAAATAAAGTTATTTTCTTTTCCCATATACCTGCAACGGATCTATTGTTTTGGGATAATTATATAATCAAAATACAACTAATTAGGCTTTTCCGCAACCACAAAGAACAAAGCACCAATTGTGTGCCGAGTGGTCTTATCTGTATATTATAGACGCCCTAATTGATCTCCACTTTTCTACCAGCACAAATATACTTTTTTTCTATATATCTACTGGAATAATATTTTTTACAGTCGATGTATTGGTGATGTTGACATTCAATACTTTTTTATTTTTTGAGAATCGACCTTCTTCCTCTAAAAAAATAATAAAAAGAAAGACAAAAAAAAGCCATGTGGAGGTCATTTTCAGACTTTATCAAAAAATATAGATATAATATGAGAGGATATACGGAATATCTTTTTTTAAAAACCTAGTTGATCTAAATCTATTGGCCTCTAAGAGTGCATTTGATTTAATAGAATAATCACTAGAATGAAATGAAAATTCTTAAAACTTAGTCATTAGAATAGGAATTCCGATGGAAGTGCTATTCCACCAAAATGATTGAATGATAATTTCAAAAGTAAACTAATTGAATTATTATTCCATTCCACCATTGATATTAATTAAAATTCTTTATCCTTAAATAATCCCTCTTAATATTTTAAAATAAATTTAATCCCTATTCCATTAATATTAAATGAAAAAGATATTTATGTCAAAACAATTACTATTCTATTCAATTCCAATGATTAACCCAAACATAATAACTGTAATTATATTATTAATTTCAATGCCTAATCAAACAAAAGAATGTGAATATTTTATACAATCAATTTCTATTCTTATTCCATTATATTCTTATTCCTATTCTTATTCTTTTTCTATTTCATAAAACCAAACGCTACCTAAGTCCACAAAGTTGAACGTTACACACATTCGTTGTCTCAAGGCATGTCTAGCCTTTAAAAAGTTTAATGAAAGTACATGTATAGTTTTTATTGTAGTTTCACCTTTTTCTTTTTTGGCATGTGACGGAGTTCATTGTAATTCCACCCTCAAATCATTTCGACAACAAGGTTTAAAATTAAAAGTTGAAACAATTTTTCTATATCATGTGAAAACTTTATATTATAGCTTATATTTATTTTACACTATAACATAAATGATTTTCACTACAGTAGTCTTGACTATGTGCACCTAATTTTATTTCTTTTCCCCTCTAGAAAAAATATGCTACTTCAATATATAGTCAAAAGCAGTTCCTTATGCAAAACAAGAAAATATAAAGCAAACTAATTGCGTCCAAATACTGTCCGTAGAATTTTTGCTTGTATTATATCTACAAATCATTACACTACTTGCATATTTCATTTAAAATTTAAAAGTTTATATTATAGGTGGTTGTAGGCTAAATCCACATATGTGCCCTCCAATATTGAAGTCTAGAGGCCAAATCCTCTAGTCCTAATTAACTGCAGATTTCTCAAAATAACAAAATAAATAAACAAATGTTGTGAATCAAGTGTATGGATGCCATGTCTTGATATTTTATGTAACACCCCGAAGTTAATTAAGTGTAATTAGAACATTAAATGGTGGATTAGTGTACTATAATGAGTAATTTAACTTTGAATTGATTATTTTGTGAAAATTAAGGAAAACTTATGTGAGTTTACTCTTTTAGTGATTTTTAATTATTCTAAATTGTTTTTAATCGTTAATTTAGTTTTTAATAAAGCAATTTGAATTTTTGAAGACAGTGTATTGTTGTACACAGTTTTGTACAACTGTTTTTTCTTTTTCTCTATTTATTTTCACATTCTCTCTCTTCCTCTCATTTCTCTTTCTTCTCTCTCTCTCCTCTCCCTCGTTTTCTCTCGGTTCACTCTCTCACTCTCTCTCTCAATCTCTCAAAATTTTGAAACAAATTTCGTTTTCAAGCTTCGGGCTAGGAGATCGAAGGCTCGGGGACAAGATTCAATGACAAAAACAACGTTTTCAAGCTTTGATTCGAGGTTA
>CAMOHE010022552.1:6612-20350 GCA_946598075.1 Artocarpus hirsutus
GATTCTTAAGGTGACGGTCTAAATCATAAGATCCACAATCGAGGGAATAAAGTTGGGTGCTTTATTTATGTAAAGATTGTTATGTTGTCTATATCCCTATAGGGAGATAGTTTGTCTTGACCATCGAAGGTGGACTCCATGAATAGAAACATTGGCACGTTGTTATAAGTGACGATGTGTTGGATCGAAACATAAAGTGAATTGATTTGGATTAATAATTTTGTCTCGGTAAATCGATTTACTTTAGGCAATCATTTGTATTGTCTCTTAATCCTAAGACGAATAGTGGGCCCATTGTCTTGACTTGTGTCTTTTGATATACCAAAAGGTGACACCCATATTTTAATAGCGGTATGCATACCGGTACATTGAAGGCATGACTCTTAATAGCGTAAACCTGTTATACATAGATATGAAATCTATAGCTCCTCTTTAGGAGTAGTGATATCCTCTTATATGCGTTATCCTGTAATTGAAAAACTAAAGCGCTCAACCATTTGGATACATAGGTGTAACAAATAGTATACCGTCTTTGGATAGTAAGTTTTTCGATGGTGAAATAATGAAACGTAAGATAAAAATAATCGAGAAGGTAAGATAGAACTTAACCTTAAGCCGATTATGGATAATCCTATGGGGATACGATATACTATGATATGTCATGAAAACTTAGCTATACGGACTTCATAATTCTATATAGTTTGAGAGTGCAGCTCCAAGCTTTTAGTCGAGTAGTGTTGGAGTTGATAATTATGAAATATATATCTGGAATATTAGGCTTCATAATTATCGAAAGCTTAAACTATATAGGTCCATCAGGTCCTCTTTGCTAGCTCATAAAAATCCTGTAATGATACGGCATGTTTTTTCAATAATTGGTGACTTATGTCAGATTGATTAGACTGGTTGAAATTCAAAAAAAATCAAATAATTCATGTTTATTTATCGGTTGAATTAATTTTGTGACAAAATTAATTCAAGATAAACTTGTTGGATTATTGGGATCGGATAATTCTTGTCTGTTTGTCAGTTGATTTAATTTTGAATAAATTAAATCAAGATAAACTTGAAGAATTATCAATAATTGATTTATTTTCCTAGAAATTATCTAGATAAAGTTGTTTTAATTAGATAACTTTTTTATTGGGTTATTTGAATTAAAATTGAGACTTTATCCTATAGAATCTAGGGTGGAAAATAAAATATTCGCTAAGATTTTTATCCACAGTTTGGCATGCCAATCTTCAAGTTCGGCCTGCCGATGGGGCAAGTTTTGCATGCCAGTTAGACAGATCGAGTTGCCTATTACGCGATAAAAAGATCACGCGTTTTCATGCAAATTTCATCAGATATTGATCCGAATTTGATTTTGATTCAAATTTTGAGGCATTATCTGATAAGGACTGACTCTTAGGCCCAACATCTATAAAAAGGGAGTGAGTCTCATTATTATTTAGATCAATTAAGGGATTAAGAGTGATACTCTACAAGTGAGATTCTAAAACTCCTTGATAGCTCTTATTTACAAATCATGAACACTAAGTTTAGGTTATCTCAATTGGTTGGAATGAGAGTTACCTAGTGGAAGAGCTGTACGTGTGAGCCCACACTCACTCCGATCGTGGATAGAGAATAGCAAAGAAGGCCAGTTGGTTGAGGTCCTTCTGAAACATTACTTCTCTTCATTGATTATAGGAGCTTTTTGGCACACAAAAGTTAGTAAGATCTAGTTAATTTATGCATATAGAGTGTCAAACTTGTGTTTTAAAAAATACTCTGATATAAAATTTTTAAAATTTTACTGCATATTATTTTTCTAACAGTCGACACCTCCCTTGCGGAATATTAATTATATTAGGCTAAAAATGTTGCTTAATTTGACATATCACTATTTTACTCTGTTTTGAAGGAAATTATTGTGATAGATGCCCTTGTTTTGACATACTATTTAATGGTGTAATAGCTCAGAAAAGGGGAAAAAAAAGTTGTGATGGTTAAGTATATGATATACATGCATACATACATATATAGAATATGTGTTTGCATGCAATTATATATGATCGCAAGTAATAAAGTCTATCAAAATACAGACATCGATTCTACGAGAATTGTGTTTAATTCTAGCTAAGTATCAAAATTAGATTAACTCTAAAATTATTTTGATGATTGAAATTAAAATAAAAAATTAAAAGAAATGAAAATGTAAACTTAAACTAAAATGAAAATGAACATGAGAATAAATGATAATAAAACGGATCGACAATAACTATTTCACCAAGTCTTCATTACGATTGGTAATTATTTAAATTGTTGACATATTAATCTCCACGATTTATTAGCATAGAACATGTATAAATGTCAATTTTTCCTCTCTCAAGTGCTCAATTGAAGAATAGCTAAAATAATCAATTCCAATATCCCTACTAAAAATCAAGTACTAAGGGGTCATTAAACATGTTCTATTAATTGGCCACAAAGAAAATCATAGATCTTCCAACTCTATAATTCTCGATGTTACATTGCCTAAACCCACATTTAGAACCCACTTTTCCTAAGTACTAATTCTAAATACAAAATCAACCGATTGGTGATCAAACAATCGGAGGCATTAAACTCAATTAAATACAAATAAATAGAAAATAGAAATCAACTTGTAACAATCCAAAACAATAAACCAAACACAATTTTAACTTGGATATATAGCCTTCTAAACTAAGAAACTTGGCTACATATAATTACAAATAAAATTAAACAACACCAATAATCAAGCCTTTTTAGATTATACAAAGATTTAGAAAATAAAAATGAGAAAAAAAATCATCAGATAAAGGTGTTACAATCTTCAAAACTTCTTCCTCAAATCTTCTTTTTCCTTCTATTTGAAGCTCCAAAATGCTCTCTTGAATGGTAGTTACAAAAGAAAAATAAAATTCTTAAATTTAAAATTAAAAATAAAATCCTAAAACTAAAAATAAAAACTAATTTAAATATTTATTTTATTTTTTCTTTTTTCTTTTTTCTTTTTCCTTTCTTTCATTGGAATAAGCTCTAAGGTCCCAAGAATATGGGTTCCTCGGGACTGTTCCTAAGCCCCCCAATAACCTCCTTTAATTCCACGCCCAGCTCACTCAAAAGGAGCAGCCCAGCTGGAGCTTTAGCGCTTGAGCCATGTGGCGATACAGGGTTGGCGGAGCCCTTGAGTGGGACTCATGTTGCTTCTCAGCTCGAGGGTGCGCGAAGGAGCACGAGATGGAATGAGGCGCACAGCACTTGATCGGCCTCTGAGCTGACTAGAGTCTGACGGAGAACACGTGGCAGCTTAAGGTTCGCTAGGAGAAGTTACAGTTACACAGGACGCTCTTCTTCGGTCTTGAGGCGTATGTGCGGATCTGGAGCGTTTATGGATCTCATCCAACGGTCAGAGACGCCGCTACTAGGCGCTGGGCTTTGCGTGCGTGGTGGTGCTTATAAGCTATATTATTTTGAATTTTTATTCACCTTTTTGACCCCATTTAATCTCCACAATTTTTTTTTTAGTCCCTGCCACATAATTTAATAAATACAATTGAGATAAAATAAAATAAATAGAGAAAAATGATGGTGATGATGATGATAATCATAATAATCATAA
Source organism: Artocarpus hirsutus (assembly GCA_946598075.1). Lineage (NCBI taxonomy): Eukaryota > Viridiplantae > Streptophyta > Magnoliopsida > Rosales > Moraceae > Artocarpus > Artocarpus hirsutus. Next base: position 10,244 of record CAMOHE010022552.1, read on the forward strand.
CGATTAAACTAATAATAATAATACTAATCAAATTCAATTAAAATAAGATAAGATCAAACAAAATCAAATTAACAAAATAAAATAAAAAGTAAAATATATAAAAATAAACAAAATTAGATAAAAAAATATCAAGACATAACAAAAATATATGTATTCAAGTACATGAATAGCTCTATTTTCATAGATTTATCATACCCTTAAGGTTAATATTTTGCTTGCCCTCAAGAAAAAGAAAAAAAAAAAAAGAAAAAGACTCCACTATTCCTCCCATATTTAGCATAGCTCAAATATTTCTTGAACTGGTCACATGCTTAGAAAGAGAAAAAAATGGGAATTATTTAAAAGTGAGGCTAAAAGAAATGTGGCTAATAAAGAAAGGATACATAAGGCTTGTGATTTATGATTTAGGCCTCATATTTTAATGTGAATTGACTTGTGTTATATTAAAAAAAATTATCTAATTAAATGCCACAAATGGATATGGCAATTAAATTAAAAAGAGAACCAAAAACAATTATTTTTTAGAATTTAATTTGAGCTTTGAGAATATATTTGATATTATAAATTATAGTAGGATGATGTGGCATGATTTTTTTTGCAATTAATTTTTCTAGTGGTATAAATCAATCCAAAATTTATTTTTATGGTGTGTGTTTATATATAATCAGGTATGCTACCTTGACATGGTCTACGAGCAGAGAAACAACATTGCCGTGACTAAATTCTTTTAAAAAGATACTATGTTACTTTTTTCACCACTAACTAAACAGTTCCTCGTCTATTTTAGATGTTGTGGCTGGTTCAATCAAGGTTCTACTACGTTCTTAGATGTAAATGATTCACCAAAGCACTCCGGGTATGAGTTTTTACACTTATATTGGTGTAAATATATCTACAGCTTGAACACAAACTTTGTTAGTTACCTAATGAATCGTTGCTAGAGGTTTTTTTTTTTTTTTTTTTTTTTTTTTTTGTACATATTTATATGCTTCAGTTGCTTCAAAAAGCAAAAAGAACTTTGTACTACATTTATGTTGTGAATATACCATGTGATTAAAAGTTATTTTGATGTCCTTTCTTGTTGAATGACTCACAATTCTTATGTATACTTCCCAAGACCATGGATTAAAAATTACATATAGTTGAATATATTAAAAAAAATGTTACAGTCTATTTGAAACAGCTGTTAGATTTATTTTTTATAATTGAAACCCTAAAAACACTTTTAGGGGGTGTTTGGCAAAATGGTGGGAACTGCGGTTTCCATCACAAAATCAGTTATGAACAGTAAAAAGCTCTTACATGCTACAGTAACAATAAAAAAAATTGCCACAATATAAAGTTCTCATATGCTACAATAAAAGTGGTTCTCACCACTGGTTCCCACTACCTTTCAAACACCCTATTAAGCAAAATAGTTAGAACCGTAATATATGATATGAGGGAGCATATATCAATTATTACATGCTATTAAACTTATGATGTGTCATGTCAGATAAGAGAGCATATTACATTGCTTCTAGACGGGGATCGATGAGGAAAGATATTAAAAGGCAGTGAAGGCAACAGGTTGTGGGGAATTGCGAAACTGTCACAAGTATTGCAAAATTGGCCAAGATGAGATTGCAAAATTGGCAAGAGGGAAATTTCAAAGATATACTCATTAGTTCTACGTGGCCGTCCGGCTGATGGATTTAAAGTCAAGGAATCGCACGTGACCGTCCACCCTTTCGCACGTGACCGTCCACAATGACGTCCCGCGGAACTTCCCCGACCGGCTGAAAAAAGACAATGACCAAATAAATTTTTTTGAAAAAAATTATTTTTCAAAGTGCCTCTATATATAAGGTAAGGTGCTTGGATACGATCGAACAAAACAATCCCACTTCAGAGATCTCTCTTTGCCCGCTCTCTCTTCAACACTTCTCCCTCCACCAAATCCCTTATTTCACCAAAAAGGAAAAAATGAGCCACTTTGATCTCCGATTCGTCCTCCCCATCTTTGTAAACCTCCTCAAATCCCTATCAGAAGCTCTTCCATGGGATTGGGATGCTTTTAGCCTCTTGAATCCCAACGTCCAAAACCCTTGGACCCAGATCTGTTTCCACGTTTTCCTTCTTCTCCTCTTTTCTTTCACTTCCATAACCTTCTCTGTCACTCCTCCGGCTAATTCAGCCCTCGTCCGCTTCCGGCTCGGCGATTTCTCTCCTCTCATGGCCCTTTCGCTTGTGTCTTCACTAGTCTTTCCCCAGGCTCTCTTCTGGTTTTTGTATCCTGCTATATTAATATTCAGCCGCTTTCTCGGTTGGGTCCGCGTCAAGCTCTGTGGCGTTTTTCTACCTGTTTGGAATATCCAAATAAGTTCAACTCTGACCCATCAATATGATCATGAAGAAGCCAATATACATATAGATATAGACTCACAAGTGCCTCTGTCCCCACAAATCAGCGTAGCCATTTCCCCACAAGACGACACCTCCCTTGCGGAAGGCTAAATATATTAGACTAAAAACGTTGCTTAATTTGATCTATAACTGTATCCTTTGTTTTGGGGGCGAAATTATGGTACCTTCTTTGGTGACATACCATCAGTCTTGTGACAGCTCCAAAAAAATGTTATGATTGTTTCAAATATGTTTAATTTCTTTTATTTTCTAGATGTGGGTTGGGGATTTCAATTCAAATTTGTCAAAGAATAAGGATTGTTATTTGTAAGTAGGGAAAATAAACATCTTGATCGTTATTCTAAGGTATTTTCTTTTTTTTTTTTTTGGTTGGTAAACGTAGTTTTTTTTCCTGCCAGTTTTATAATTCAATGTCATATATAATAGATTGTAAATATATGCTCGTGTTTTCTTTTGGATCCTTGCTTTTCCCCTTTTTTTTTTTTTAATGTTGATTAAAGGTTTGTTTGATCCAAAACAAAAGCAATTGATTACCCAATAAGCCAAAACACAAATCAATGATCGATCCATGTTGTTTTTTCACCAACAACTTTCTTGTAAAACATTAACCACCAAAAGCAAAAATAAAAAGTGAATAAAAAAATAAAAATAAAACCTTCCATTAAAAAAATCAAAATCACTAGATAATTAGAAATTGGGCTGCACAATGCTCCTTAAACGAAATAGCAACTTACAAGAATGTACCCAAAATGCACCATCTTATTAAAAATACTTTCTAACAAACTACTTATTAAAACTGTCTCTTTATTAGAAATTAAGGATTTATTAAATGACTAAGTTAGCTTTCTTCCTACTCACTCTTGCAGAATGTCGAAATAGAACCTAACAAGTTCCATCCCGGAACCCGCCGGGTATTGTCGTGGAATCGACCAAGTCTATTGTGGAACTTGCCTCTAGTCATGGGCATGGGGTGCCGGATTATAACATGCTAGGTTTCAAAGTTGAAATCTATCAGATTCTAACATATTTTCTTTGACACAAAGAATCACCAACCTGGTAGGTTCCAAAGTAGAACTTGTGACGACCCGCCTTTTTAGGCAATTACTTAATTTTCTTAAACGTCATTTCTTCAACATTAATATTACTTACTTAGTAAGAAAATACTGAAATAAATTTTTTTCACATCCTTTAAAACGTTCTTAAAAACTGTTACAACTTCTGTCACCATTTGAGTTGAGTAATTGCTCAACAGTTGACTTTGAAACTATTCAAGAATTGTTTCTTAAAACTTACTAAGAAATATTTACTGAAACATAATTTAAAACTTAACTTTATAATTATATAAAATATTTCGTAAAATATAACTTAAACTTTGAAACATATCTTAAAACTTTAAAAACATTTTTTAATACTTTGACGTTCTCAAAACTTTGACTTTCTTGAACTTTGAAAACACTATATCAAATAGTGAGAAAACATTTTCTTTGTACAACGAAAACTTATTGTGGTGGTATCTATATCTAAATCTTTACATCTGTCTTCCGCAGCACCGAGCTCATCACACACGTCCTCCTAGTCACCCTTAGAACGTTATTAACATATTACACATGTCCTCCTGAACAGCCCTTATTAAATTTCCCGTCTCACTGGTGGTTTCGTTACTTAACATATCACAGAACATTTTTCGTCTAATAACGTTTTGCTAATTCAGAGCGTTTGACTCCGTTTTAGCCTTTTTCTTAAAAATGATGTTTTTACTCTTAACGAGTTTTTCATCCATTTCATAATTTTATAAAACTCATTGCTTAACTTTGTCGTTTTATTACCTACATATTACAAAAAAATTCCTGCTAAGAGGTATTTTCTGATATCGGACGTTTCGAGTCTGTTTTGGCTATTTTACAAAATGACCGTTTTGCCCTTATCGGATCTTTTAAAAACTTCTAAAACCCATTTTTAGAACATCATACGTTTCTTTATGTCTCATAATATTACAAAAAGCCAAAATAACGGTTTTCCCTTTAATTAAATATGTTTTGTCAAAACTTTACAGTTTTGACTCATAATGCAAAAATCTTTACATTTTCATCCTTAACGTTTTTCTTTCATTTTTTCCTTGACTAAACTCTGAATCCTTTAAGACTTAGCATCTATGATTACTCACTACTTACAGCAGTGCAGGAACTTAATGTTCCTTAGTGAAAATTTAATTTTCACACAATTTTACGGTTTTGGCCTGAAATACAAAAATTTATACATTTTTATCCCTGAAACCAAAAATGACCACTTTATACCAAAATGTTTAGTTTTTCCGAAGGAATAAAACTTTCCAAAGTTCCATGGTCAAATTCCAAACATTTCATAACATTTCCATTTCTTGAAATTTGGTGCTCAAAATTTCGTAAAATCATAACTCTTCAACTGAGCGGAATTTTAATAAACTGTCTACATTCTCTTGATAGTTTCGATAAGTTTTACAACTTTCATGTTTTTACTTTCCTGAAATTTCAACATTTAGGTGAACTTTTTGACTGATTTTTAAATTTGTCAAGCCTTTGTAAAACTTTACAGTTTAGTTCTTTTAGAACTATACAAAACTTTATTTACAAAAGTTGTCACCCTCACTGTGTTGGAAAATTCCAAACCTTAGTTGGAACATAAATTGGACTCTAAGACCCTCTAAATCATCATTTCTTAAAAACTAGCTAAACTTTGTAATTTTAACAAAGTTTTTCAAACCTTTCCTTTTAAAGCTTAACATCATATTTCCCATCATCCAATCTCATCATCACTTACTAAGAACACTAATTAATCATGTCATAGTGTCCTTATTTCATGCCATAGTCTAAAACATTTCATTAAACACATAGTATGCATAAAAAAATACAAACTTTAACAAAGCTTGTGAGACTAGGATTTTACCTAATCATTCCCAAGTACTTGTCCTTACTTTTAGAACTTGAAAGCTTCCAAATTCCTTTGACATCAAGTCCATACCATACCATAAAAACTCCATCAAAAACTTGAACAAACACCCTTGTACAGAATAGGGAAAAGTTTTGAGTTTTATTTTAAAACTCCTTAATTTTCATCCCCTTCACTTGTTCTTGCTTTTCTACATGATATGGAGGCTTATGCATTAAGAAAAATCTTAAGAAGATTCCATGGGAAGGGCAGTTTCCATAAGAAAGAAAATGGTGCATTTTTTTCTTTACTTTCGTTCTTATTTCATGAATCATTTTCTAAATTTGATGACTCACCATCATGAGTCATCACTAATATTATTTGATATAAAGAGGTGGCTTGGCTTGGCATTATTTGATTTGGCCACCTCAAGGGGTATTTTTGGTAATTTTTCACCGAATTTAATCACTTGGCAATGTATAATTGGGCCACCCAAGGGGGTTTGGTGGCAATTTTTCATTCGTTGTGGTGTACATTGTGGGTCCCACAAAGACTTTTTACACAGTCTAAAATTATACTGATAGTATTTTTTTTATACTGTCAGTATTTTTTTTCATACAATTCATGAGGTCCCACGACCTCTTATACTTATTTACATCTACCACATAATGTAATTCTTAGAAGGCTTAACTTTACTAGTCTAAATTTATACTGATAGTATTTTTCTTATAGTGTCGGTATATTCCTTATACTACTTTAACTTAAATAGTCTAATTTCTATACTAATTAACCTTAAAGGGTCTAATTCCTATACTACATTACTTTTATAATATAATTGTCATACTACATAACTTTATTAGTATATTTCCTTGCATTAATTATTCTAATACTGTATAATTTTTCATATTATTATATAATATGTTCCTTAAACTGTATTTTTGTCTTAACATAATCCTTAACTTATTATATTTTTAATGCACTTAAAATGCTTGGGTGTTACAAAACGTACCATATTCCGACATATATTTTTTTTAAATAAAGAAGGGCCAACTACCTCCACTCGTCAACGTGGGTGCTAGATTGTAATCTGGTATAGATTCCAACCTAAAACCTGCCAAGTTTCAAAGTGGAACCACCAGATCTACATGCGGAACCGCCAGGTTATAAAGCTAGATTCTAAAACGAAACCTCTAAATCTACAAGTAGAAACGGCAAATCCTATTTATTTCAACCAAAAACAAAAACTAAACTCAATAATAAACCATTTCAGCAGAAGTAATGTAACATTAATAACTTGAGAAAAAATAAACGCATCCAATTCACATAAGAAACACGTCCAAACTCATGAAAGAATGCCAAGCTTCTATTAAAGAAAAAAAATTCCATAACTCCATAACAAACAAAATAATTCTAACCAATCCAAGTTAATCTCCAAATTCCATCAACTAATTTCAGCATGCACCTCTCTGTACACTCTCCATCTTATTTTTGCCATGAAAAAGCTGTGCTCCCGTCACGATCCATGTCGAAGAAGACGCACACCTCTCTCAGCTACGCATCACAAACCGCCACTGAGCTGACTCTGCTCAACAACACCTCCACATTGATGCATTTCTCATCGTTGCTACCATCCACCTCGTTCAGCATTGATGCCAAGTCTTGGCTCATCGATCCTCCATTGGTGTCGCCACAAATCCAACTCAACAGTCCCTTTGAGCTCTTTCCTCAAGACGATCTTATCCTTATGGCTCCATCAGGTTCCCCACAAATGCAACTCAGCAGCACCTTGAGCTTTTTTCTCGGGACGATCCCGTCTCTATAGAGCTCCTCCTCCATGATCTCATCTCTATAGCCTAAGAACGGCGAGAGTGGGAGAAGAGAGATCAGACAAAAGGAAGGGCAAAGAGAGAAAAGGGCAGATTTGGGCGAAGGGAAAAGAGAGAGTGTGTGTATGATTTTAGAGTTTTGAATTAAAGACATTAGTGTAAATTAATAAAATAATTTTTTTTGTAAAAAATACATTTTAGAGGAGCAGTTTTGAAAAGTCAAGAAGGTGGAGTGCCTTTTTAATAAAGAGAGCTTATAAGTGACATTCCATGTAATTTTTTCTAAATGAAAGCTGCAAGCCCCTGGGCCTAGGCGCACCAGATCAAATTATTAAAAAAAGTAACACACTTGGAATAAGTTATTTTAATTTCCTTTAAAAAAAAAAAGTTATTTTAGTTTGAAAGAATTTATTTTAACAGGGTAAAATAACCAAACAATTAAGAAGCAAAAGAAAAAAATACATTTAAAATTTAAAAAACAAAAAAAAAACAAAAAAGAAAAGAAAAAAAGATGTATAAGTTTTTTTTTTTTTTTTTTTTGTTGAAAGGATAAGCTGTTTTAGGGTGACTTAAAAAATGAAAAAAAACCAAAGCTGAGAAAACAAGAAAAGGGCAATGAATCTTGCAGCCGTTGATGTTCGTTTTCGAGATCCTACGGTTAAGATGTATCACCTAATGGGAATGTAGTCGGCTTGGGAGCTCTTTTTATAATTGAATTGGTTTAGGTGGTCAAGGCGTAAAAAGGTATAAAGAGACTATGCAAAATTTGAAGCGCACAAGCTCCAAATTTCTACTTTTTCAATCTCTTTCTACCTTATTTTTGTTATTCGAAAATACTGTATTATAATGTTTTTAGAAGAAAAATAAAATAACTAAATCTAAAACTAAAAATAAATCTTAAAACTAAAATTAAAACTAAACTAAAAATTTACTCTTTTTTTCTTTTTATTCCTTTTTTCCCCCTTTTTCTTCTTGGATCAGCTCTTCAGCACAAGAAAAATGGGTCTATGTTTTTGTGTTCCCCGATGAAGGTTGCCTCTCCTCTTTTTCTCCATCAATGCGCTGGCTCGCCAGCCAAGGGGAGAGAGGCTTAAGGCATCTGACGTGTCTGACACATGGTGAACGCAGATTGGGCTGGGAGGAATTGGGCGACATGGCGAAGGGAGACTTACTGAGGCACGAGGGAGCACAATTGAAAATTGGACCGCGCTGCACAGGATCTCCAACGGAAGGAATAGGCGCTGACATAGGTGCGTGGCGCGGGCTGAGTGGCGGAATTCTACGGCGATGGACCCCGGAAGCGCCACTGCTTGGGCGTGTTTTACACGCGCCAATTTGATACGTTCTTGGGCTGATCATAAGGCTCTGACACGCGCAGGGGCGCTTTGTCTACGGATGCGCACGTGGTGGATCCGTTTGTGTTGTTTAAAATTTGAACTTCTTTCACTTTTTTGAGCATGCTCCTTAACTGGGCTTTTTACCTAATTTACTTACACAAATAAGGATTAAAAAAAATTATCGAAAAAATTTATATAAAATAAAAAAATATAAATCAAATTAACTAAAATAAAAATAAAACAAAAAAATAAATTAAATGCCCAGAGAGCATAACAAATCTATATACAATTAAGTCAATAAAAGATGGAGAGAATTCAAGGACACGTATTTTTTATCCATTGCAAAGTGCATACAAAGGGCTTTGAGGACAAATTTTGTTCAAGGGACAAACTGGGAAAATTTGGGTGCAAAGTGCTTACATCTCGTTAATTGCATATTTTCCACCAGATTGTTCATTCCTTTTTTTTTTTTTTTTTTTGCCCACTAAGAAAAAGCAAAAGTTTTTGAAAATAAAAAAGCTCAAAATTGCAAAGGATATATAAGCAGAAGGATATAATGTCAAAACAGTAAGGTATCATTGTAAATAAAGATAGGAAGTGGGTTTAGTTTTTTTTGTTACTTTCTTCTTTAATTTTTCTTTTCCCTGTTTCCAATGCGCTGAAATTAGTCATACCACTTCTGTCACTGATCATTGTGACCCAAACAGTCCTTTTTGTATTTTTATTATTTTAATGAGAACGCAATAATTTATTGCAGAAGTCTTCCCCTCTCTCCCTCCTCTGAATTTCCCCCTTCAGTTAAAAAAATTATTTTCTATTGAGAAATTGACGGCGGTGCAAAGCCCACACGCGCGAAGCGAGGTGTTGAAACAACTCAGGAACAAATTTGGAGAAATTGGCAAACGTTACCAGGACCACACACGGAAAGCGAGTGATGGAACTATTGAAGAGCGTGAGGGTCAAATTTAGCAAGGTTACTATTTACTAAGTATCAATATTTCTGTAGTAAATATACCATGTAAAAAAAAGTTACTTTGGCGTACATTCACTCCCAATTCTTAGACATACTAGTTTTGATGCACGTCCGACGGACCTACGTTGCGTGTAATTATATACATAGTCTCACAGTTTTTAAGACTTATGATTAGAATAATATCAGTGTTAACTGTTGTTATTATTTCATAATCTATAAAACCATAATATACATATATATGTTTTTTTATTTTACTTTGTAGTAAAATAATTTTATTTGTAGGAGTATATCATCAAGATTTCTTTTAATCTACATTTTTAGGAGTTCATTTTTGTTTTTTAATTTCTTTGGCCTTCCAGTTTTCGGCTTTGTGCTATTTGCCTTTCGACGGATATGTTATACTTAATTTTTTGTCATTTTTCTCATCTAATAGTATGGTAGAAGAGTTTGCATAGGATGAGATAGAAATTAGGAAAAAATATTCTGAGCCGCTTCCTAGCTTTGGCCGATGTGAAGCTCTTAACTTCACCTATTTGGAACCTCCTTATCGGTTCTACTCTCACCTATGTAGACATAGATATAGAGTCACAAATTCATGTGTCCCAATTCGGTCGTGTAGATGACGAATCACCGGATGTTTCCAACTCCTTTACAGAAGCCT
>CAMOHE010022559.1:719-21470 GCA_946598075.1 Artocarpus hirsutus
TTGGCCTCTATTCTAGATTGAGAGACTATTGGCCGTTTCTTTGAACTCCAGGAGATTGGACAGTTTCCCAGAAAAACACAGAAACCTATTGTAAGATTTTCTATCGTCTGGATCAACGGCCCAGTCCGCATCACAATAAGCTTGGAGATTTAGGTTTGACGGTTGGGGCATGTGTATTCTGTGGGCCTCATACCCTTTAAGAAAGTGGAGTATTCTCTTCATAGCAGGCCAATGAGTGTCAAGAGGAGCAGACATGAATTGACAGTGCTTGTTTACTGCGTAACTGATATCAGGTCATGTAGCAGTGAGGTATTGGAGAGAGTGTTAACAGTGCTTCGATAAAGTGTAGGATTTTCCATTGGATCATCATCCCTTGCTGACAATTTAAGCCCTTCTATAATAGGCATAGGTAGGGGATTGGCATTGTGTATTTTGACCTTGTTTAAGAGATCTCTTATATACTTTTGTTTGAGTGAGTAAAAGCCCTTATGTGGCTGTATGAGAGACTTCTATTCCAAGGAAATAGGAGAGTTCTGCTAGATCTTTGAGAGAAAACTTGGCATTCAACTGAGTAATCAAAGTTTGAATATCGGATATGTGACTACTTATGATAAGAATGTCATCGACATACATCAAGATAAAGATAGTTGATTGTCTAGAAAATTGGACAAAGAGGGAAGTGTCACTCTTGGAAGAGATGAATCCAAAACCATGTAGAAAATTTTGAAGCTTATCAAACCAGGCTTTGGAAGCTTGTTTTAAGCTATACAAGGGCTTTGTGAAGTTTGTAGACTAATGAACTGTTTGAGCCAGTGAACTGCTCGTATCCAAGTGGCTGCTCCATGTATACTGTTTCAGTAGGTTTTATTCAAGAAGGCATTATTGATATCCAATTGTCTGATATTTCAGCCTCTCATAAGAGCTATGGTGAGAACAATCCATGTTGTAACTAGTTTTATGGCAGGGCTAAATGTTTTAGAAAAATCAAAACCGGCACTTTGATAATAGCCCTTTGCCACAAGGCGAGCTTTGTACCTTGAAACTGTTCCATTAGGATTCCTCTTGATCTTAAATACCCACTTGCACCCAACTACATGCCTATCCGAGTGTTGTTCAATGAGAGTCTAGGTTTGATTCTTCATCAAGGCACTATAATCCTCTTCCATAACTGCCTTCTAGTGATCACTCATCAATGCATCCTATGGAGAGGATGGTTCTATAGAAGCAAAATCAGCAGTCATGTAAACCTTTGGTTTAAATATTCCAACTTTGGATCTGATCATATGGTGCTTGTTGTGTTGAGCAATAGTTCTGGTGTGGGTATTAGGTATTGGTTCTGCAATAGTCATGGGAATAGGATCTAGGGAATGTGCAAAGGAGGAAGTGGAAGGTGTGGCTGAAAGTGGAGGAGAAGATTTTGGACTCGATGATGCTGAACTAGAAACAATGGGACTTGAGGACTCAATGTGACAGGGTGACAATTGTTCCGGTTTTATGACAGCGGCGTCGTTAAGTGTGGAATTGATTGTTGAAACTGGTAAGGTATGCAAGTTAGGACATGTATCAAGTGAGGAGGTTGAGACTTAGCATATGGAAAACTAGTTTAATCAAATGTAACATACCAAGATATTTAAAGTCTACCATTTCTATCAAGACACATATCCTTTGCGACCACGGCTAAAACCAACATAGAGACAAGGTGAGGGTCGAAAATCAAGCTTATGAGAATTATATGTTCTCAAACAAGGTAGCATATGCAACCAAATGTTATTGTAATCAGGATTTACCTTGCACAACCGCTTCAATAGCTCTCCATGAAGGATAGGAGAAGGATATTCGATTTATTAGATAAGCACTAGTGGAAGAAGCATCATCCCAAAATTTTAGAAGAAGGGGGCTTGTGTAAGGAGTATTAGACCAACATTAACTATTTCAGGTTCGTGTAAAGGTGCATAGCTGTTTAGGTCAACTTTGAAAAATCATAATTATTTAATAAAAACTTCAATTCAAGTGATTCAAAAATTAAGTGAAAGTGTCTAGTATTTGAGAAAAATATAAGAAAAATATAAACGAGATAATATAGAATCGGAAGTTATTGGAACACAAAAGCTGTCAGGTGTCCATATGAAAAATAGGTATAAGATATCAAACAATTCAATACTGATCTATGACCTAATAAAACCTCAATTAAAATCAAAAACACATAATTAACATGATGATAATTAATAACAAAATACACCTAGAAAGATTTACATAATGAAAATATGACAATCTATAATATCTACAATTTAGGGTTTAATGAGAGATTAATCAAAACAACCAAATCATCAACTCTTTTTAATCACCAATTGACACAAAATACATACAATAAAAAAATCTATGTGATATAATAATAATCATTATAATACTAAACTAACATATCAAAATATCAAACAAACCTGTTAAATAATTAATGCACTTAAAAAGACGAGTGAAAATAGAGAGATCAAAAACCTTAATAAAATTAAAAAAAACCAAGTATTACGTCAATCAATAAAAAAGAAATAAAGTATGAGTCTAGGTTACTAATTAGAGAATTTACGTGTGGGTTGCTTATCAAACAATAAGAAACTTTTGGTTTTTTTTTTTTCTTTTCCAACGTGTATTACTTTTTTTTCCTTTTTTTTTTTTTTGTCCTATTCGGCAAAGCTTTTGCCGCATGCCTAAGGAGGCCCAACATTGATAAACACACACAGTCTTGTGCAATGTTACATCTAATATATTATATATACAATTTAACTTATATATATATATACATATTAAATAAAAAAAATCACTTAATTGTTTATTCTTATTATATTTTATTTAATTAAAACAAAACAACATACATTATCACATCATTAATTCATAAATAACTATAATCTTTACATAATTAGCATGAACTTTTTCTAGCATATCAGACCTTTTGTCGTTATCATCTGTAACATCACTAAATAGCACGTTAGTAATCATATCCTTGTCATAAATTATAGCGTTAGACTCTCTATTTACCATTATATATAAAAATAGGTTGTTACAATAACAATAAAAATTATTTAAGAATTTTAATTTTAAATTAATACAAAGAGGACATTTTTCTAATTTAAAAAGAATGCAATTATTTATTTTAAAAAAACTATTAAAAAAATCATTTATATTGTTTGCTCTAAAAACTAAGTTCAAAAGCCAACATAAAGTTGTTTATTTGATAAAATCAAAAATCAAATTTTTTTTTAAATAAACCTTGAGTACATGGCTTAATGTCTCAAAAAAAAAAAAAGTATAAAAAGGGTAAAGAACTTTTTGTTAAATATGTCGTCAAATTAAAAGAAAAAAAAGGTAAAAAATTTCTAAATTTCCCAAGACCGTGCCCCAAAAGCCGGTGTTTGACTTACTTCCGAAACTTCTACACTTCCCCCTTGACCCTGGCATTCACAGCCCAGACTCACATAGTTATGATACTGTTTTTTAGGATTATTTTTATTTGTACTTTGATTTTTTAAGTACGTTGACTTCCACAGTTTTTTCTTTTTTGGCAATATTTTGATTATGATCGCGTCTTCTTTTTCTTTTTCCTAATCTCAATAGATATATATATATATATATATATATATATATTTAAGGGGATATGTTAATCATATTTGTTTAGAGATAAGAACATTGAAAAGGCATCAACGCACCTATAAGATACATGACCCACCATCTAAAATTTGTTTGACAATGCACAATTGTTTGCAGCCAAACACACACTTCTAAGATCTTTGTCCAAAAATATATTTTAAAAGTTAAATTCCTTTATAATTTAGAGGGTGTGTTTGTCAACTTAAAATCAATTGTTTAAAAAAATTACAATTTGTCAAGTGTAGTGATTATTATTATCATTATTATTGTGGTTGTTTTTACTACTACTATTTTTTAATTACAATTTAAAGAGTCTTTATTTTTTTTTATATATAAGAGGAAGGAGAATGCCACCTATTTTTAGGTGGTACTAAACGTGACTCGAACCCTCAACGTATGGTAGGGGTGGAGGAACTTCTTTTACTGCACCTTTTATAATTTTTACAGTTTCAACGTTTGAAGTTTGAAAGTTCCAAAACATTATAAGTTATCATATTCTTTTAAAATTCATAAGTATATCATAGTAACTCCAATGTTTTAAGTTATCAAATTCTAACATAAAATTCACAAATTATCATTGACCTTTTTGGTTTGTTGGTTTGAACAGAACGTTTGAACAAAAATGTAAATCTTTGTGAGAGAAAATATTAGAACAAAATAGTTTGAGTTGTGATTTGAACATATGAAACAAACATGGCAGTATTTCTGTTATAGTGACGGGAATTGATTTTTAGATATCGTAAAGGTTACTTATTTTGTTTGAGAAATTTTCATAAATGTTATCTTTTAAAATTTATTTTTATAAATACAATACAAGTTTATTTGTGACATAATTTAACATGTAATATGAATAATAGTTTGACATAAACTTTTACAAATATGCATAAATTAACATAATTTTTAAATAACTTTTTCCTTTTCTTTTGACTGATATAACCTTAGTAATATGATGCATTTTACCGTTGAAAAAGAGAACAGTCAATACATAATTTTTTACGAGGTTTTACAATGTCGAAAGAAAACCCAAAATAAAAAAGAGAGGAGGATTAGAATTACAAAATTACCCTTTTTTTAAAAAAAAAATATTTTAAAGAGGAGGCGATTATAATTAACCATTTATATTTTTTTACTTAAGTTCGGTTTGTTTTGAGTATTGTTTAGATTCAATAGACTCAAATTTAGATTCGAGTATCAAAATTTTTTTTAAAAATGTGTTTGTTTCCTCAAAAATTTGAATCCTTTGAGTAAAATCTAAATTCTTAGAGTTCTTATTCCCTCTTAAACTTTTGACACTCGGATATCCTTTCTACAATAAAAACTAAAATTTTATCTTTCATACTTGAGAAAAAAATCATAACTTTTTTATTTGATATCAAATTAAGATGATTCTTTTTTCATTGTGTTTCTAGTGAAAAAAAGAATAAATTAAAATTTATATTGCATATTTTTAAGATCATTAGCATTAAGATTTTATTAGATTTGTTAATAAATTAAAAACTATTTTTCACTACCTTTCCAAACACAAATTTCAATTTTATTCCATACTCAGATTAAAACCTAAATACACCCAAACATAAATTCAAATAACAATTTAAATTACTAATTCGAATTACCCTTACTCAAATCAAATCATTAAATCCATTTACCAAACCATTAAATCCATTTATCAAATCAAATAAAATCATAAAATCATTAAATCCATTAAATCCATTTACTCAAATTATTTTTATTCTATTTATTTATCTTTTTGTTGTCATTCTATATTTTTGCAGCAACTGGTTTTGCCCAAAAACAAGGTGCTGTGGACGACATGCCATGCTTTAGGACCACTCTTCCTCCCTTTGAGAAGATTTAAATTTGATTTATTTCTTTCAAATTTCAATTCTAATCCCTCTCTGACACTTTTCTTGTTCATATATAAGAAGAAAAGTGTCATATATAACCACACACCCTTGTAAAAGTAAAGTTCAATTATTCCTTTGGATCCCTTCCGTCAATTTTTCTTTTTTCCGTTTTATTTCGGTTGTGAAAGACGGATTGAAGCCCCAATTGTTTGTTTTTTGATCGATTTCGTTTTGCTGGTAAGTCTTTTTTATTATAATTTTTTTAAAAATTTTGATCTCTGTAAATTCGATTCTGAATTTCGAATTAACCTTGCTGATCAATTTTTCCACGGTGAAAAATTGAAAATTAAGGAATGATTCTGATCAATGCAAATATCTTTTTTGGTAGAACTCTAGGGTTTTACTTTCAGTGATTGAGAAGAGACAGAAAAGTCGGATTTTGCGGGACCGATCATCAGGTTGTATATACAGCATGTTTAATTTCGTTCCTTTTTTTTTTTCTAGTTTTTCTTTTTCAACGTAATTTTCTGGGAGCCAATTTGACAATGGCTGGTCAACGGCTGGATTTTGATACTGGATGTCTTGAATTGTTAGTTCTTCGAGAGGGCGTTGACCTGCAACGACCCAATTTGTTGTTCATGCTTTGAATTTTTCAGCTTTGCCTTTTTTTTTTTTTTTTTGAGAATTAAATGTAAACTTTTTGAAAACGAATTCATAGACGAGTATGTTGTACGTTGTCTGTGGAAATTGGGAATTTCATTGGACGTTGTTATCATTGATCAGAAAGCGAGAATATGTTGTGCAGTTAATGAGTTTGGAGAATGGAGATCATAGAATTTTGGGAAAAAGTAAATTTGTAATATTTATGCTACTATTAGTCCCTTAGATTCTCAGTATTCTCCTTAACTCATGATTGCTTTTTTCAACCTGTTGGGCTATTCAGTTGTAACGAATTATCTGTTTGAAGAAAGAAAAGAGAAATAGAAACACAGTCTGTGATTTTTAATGTTCATGCCTGAATGTTTTAACGTTTGTGAGTGTGTTATTAAGAGGTATCTTGCATTTAAAATCCTGACTCAGGTGATCGGTATATACCTAAAAGGGAGGCAAGCTCATATTTGCTTCGCTACTGTTATCCATTGGGTTAGGAACATCGTGTGTTGTTCTCAGCGGTCGTGGAGGAGTTGCTTTGGATGATTTTCAATATCTAATTGCAGGGAGCAGCTGCTCATATTTCTGAGGCTGTCAGTATTTATATGCGCGAAAATGTGGTTGGGGTTTAAGCAAGTGCTACTATTTTCATTGTTGTTCTTAGTGCTCTTTGGTTCTGCTACAACGGAGTCCGAGCATGAGTTTTCACCAAAGTTGATAAAAGCTCCTCACAAGAATGTTGGAAGTGACGTTATTGATGGTTTGGGAACTGAGAGTTCTTTCAGTTTTGAGGATACCAATGATGGAGTGGGCGAGAAGAAGAGTGGAAATAGTAAAGTTTCAGTATCAACTGTTGCATTATTTACATTAGCTATGGCAGCTGCCACTGGTTTAGGTGCCGTTCCATTCTTCTTTGTGGAGCTTGATCCTCAGTGGGCGGGATTATGCAACGGAGTGGCTGCTGGCGTGATGTTGGCTGCGAGCTTTGACCTTGTACAAGAAGGGCAAGAGCATGGTGCTGGAAATTGGGTTATGATTGGGATTTTATCTGGTGGTGTTTTTATTTGGCTTTGTAAGAAGGTGATGACTTTGTAGTTTTATTTTCATATATACTTATGTTATTTATCTTCATTATTGTAAATTTAGTTGCTTTTTCTTGAAATTTCGTTTCAATTTCATCTAGCCGAGTAATTTTAATTTCTTAAGAGTTTTCTGAATGGTAGCTTAATCTAAGGTTTTGAGAAATTCATCTAAGTTTGTTCCAGACTGGCATGACAGGAAACATGAATTGGGATGTACATGGGTTGATAAATATATATAATAGAATGGATGTCACTAAATTTCATTTCATATTTATTTTTTACTGCATGATCTGAGGGTTTGTCTAGCTGTTAATATGTCTTTACCTTATTATTTTTCTTGTTTGGTTGCAGTTTCTTGAACAATATGGCGAAGTAAGTATGTTGGACATAAAAGGTGCAGATGCAGCTAAGGTGGTTCTTGTAATTGGGATAATGACTCTTCATTCATTTGGAGAGGGCTCTGGCGTTGGGGTTTCTTTTGCTGGCTCCAAGGGTTTTTCTCAAGGTCTTTTAGTAACTCTGGCCATCGCCGTGCACAACATACCCGAAGGATTGGCCGTGAGTATGGTGCTTGCATCAAGAGGTGTTTCTGCACAGAATGCTATGTTATGGAGTGTAATTACATCCTTGCCACAGGTATTAGTTATATATGTGCATGTGTGCGTGCGCGTGCGCGTGTGTCTTTTTGTAAAACCTTAAAGCATATTTGAATTTTCAACTTCTAAAGGGGAGAGGGATTATGGGTTTATTGATGTTTGTGCAAATGGAAATAGAGAATTTAGCACAAAAAATTATGGTTGGCCCCCCCAAAAAGTGTTTTTGCAATGATGAATTGAAGGAACTATCAAGTGATTGAACCATCTTGTTCATTGAATAAAAGGGTGTTTGGGAGAAGAGTTCAAACCAAGAGCGGGAACTTAAATACTTTAGCATGTAAGAGTTGTATATTGTAGCTCATTTTTGCTTTACACTATAGCACGTGAGAGCTTTAGATTGTTTACAGTTGGAAATTGAGGAGTTTGAGCTCTTCTCCTAAACGCGCCACATTAGTATATACTTTAACCTTTTCTGTTGGCACTTGTTCATTCTTCACAACTTTAATGCGATTAGAGAAACTAGATGCAGTACAAGTCCACAATAAATCTCTGTTTAAAAACACGTGGCATGTATCAGATGTAATTATGCAGCTCAGCCCTATGACCCTTTATATGTTTTAGTATTGGTCACTAATTTTGCACAAATAATTTGTGTCAACTTGGAAGTCCTTAACAGACCCATTTCCCATTTGAGCATGCTGTTCTTGTCTTCTTGCAGCCAATTGTAGCCGTCCCTGCATTCATGTGTGCGGATGCATTCAACAAGTTTCTGCCTTTCTGTACAGGATTTGCTGCTGGTTGTATGATTTGGATGGTTGTTGCAGAGGTACTTCCCGATGCATTCAAGGTAAGATATCTCACTCAATTGTGTGGAATTTTTTCTCATGCTTCTATTATGTTGGCTTGAAGCTTCCGGTATCCAAACACATAATCTGCTGGACTTTTGGCTGCAGGAAGCCTCTCCCTCGCAGGTTGCATCAGCAGCTACTCTTTCTGTGGCTTTTATGGAAGCTCTTAGCACTTTGTTTCAGAATTTCAGCCATGACTACAAGTGAGTTTGTTTTGGAATTTGTGTTATTCCAGAGAATGCGAATACTGTAAAATAGAATAATAAGATTTGTCAATTTATCCATGCTGTATTGTACACCCATGTTATGCTCTTTTCGTAATTATGGTGTCATCGGTAATTTAGATATGACAGTCGAGCCTTTTCTGTTTAGCCATTGTCATCTTCAGGCCGAGGCAGTAAGCACCTTAGATTTTTGAAAAACCTTTGTCTACTTGGAGTTTTAGAGTTTTACTTATTTGACGTTTGTGGTGGCCATGGGGTTGCAGCTTTCCATTGTTTTGTGTCAGATGTTTAGTTCACCTTGTCATTAGCTTTAGGTGATGGTTGATGAAATATGGTTATATGGCCCAGAATGCCTCTGCATATCCTGGCACTGAAAAAGTTCAACTTTCTCTAAATTGCAGCTCAGAGGATGCTTCTGGCTTCTTTGTTTCACTACTTTTTGGTCTAGGTCCTTTGCTTGGCGGAATTGTTCTTGTTGCATTTGCCTTGGCTTTCCAACTTAAGCATGCTCTACTCATGGGTGCAGCATCTGGCATTGCCTTTGTTCTTGGAGCCTGGCGACCACTACAGTTAATTTTTTCTTCAAAGATGGGAGTAATCCCTCTTTCATTTTTGCTTGCAGCGGGTGCTATTTTTATTCATACTTTAAGCTCTAACATTTTGAGGCTTGCTGGTCGCAAAAAGACTTCAGTTAATGATTTGCCAGCCTTGAGTGGTTTCCCCGTCAGCATTCACACTCTACAATCATTCTTATCATGTGGAGCAGTTGCCTTCCATGCTTTGGCTGAAGGACTTGCACTAGGCGTGGCTGCACCAAAAGCTTATGGACTTGGTCGGCATATGGTTCTTCCTGTCTCCTTACATGGGCTCCCCCGAGGTGCAGCTGTTGCGAGCTGCATTTTTGGTGCCACCGACAGCTGGCAAGCATCCATTGCAGCTGCCACCCTAATTGGATTCATGGGTCCAGTATCTGCAATTGGTGCCATTCTTGCAGGAATCGACTATAGCGGTCTAGACCATGTGATGGTTTTTGCTTGTGGGGGATTACTACCAAGCTTCGGAAAAATAGTCAAGAGAGCAACAAGGTTGGATTCGAGGAAATGCGTCTGTGGCCTCATTATGGGAGTGGGGTTTGCTACCTTGTGCTTAGCTTGCACCAAGCTGGTTTGCTTGCATACACCTTATTGTAATTCTGCACCAGAGGCTGTCAGGTAAGATGATAATGCTGCAGATTCTGTAATGTGTTTCCAAGCATTCTTGTCAAGGTTGATAGGTTCGGAAGAGCTATTATTCGAAGAAAAGTTTTGCGCTTGGAGTAGGACAAGCATGCTCATAAAAAGTGGGAACGGGTGCTCTAATGAGAGGAATTATATGAGGAATTCCTCAAGAAATACTTTCCTTGTACGTGGAGAGTTGAGCTTTCCTGCTTTACACACATTTGACATAGCATGTTTTATTAGTTGCATAAAGGATGAGAGCCTGTATGCCTTTTCTTTAGACGTTATTTTTTGGGCACTGTGATATGGATACCGTCACACATTAAAAAAATGACATAAATCAACTCATGGAATACCATTTAAGTTGAATATGCCATTCAATTATACTGATATTAGTTAGCAGAAAAGCAGGGTCGTTGTGATCTTCTAACCGTTGTTATTTTTTTCTTGCCTTATATTTGCCAGTGACTTGTCATTTATCTGTTAGTGTTGGGAAAATATGGAAACTTGAGTATCGATTTTGTTGGAATGGCTTTGCTTGTTACCCATGGTTGTCAGGGAAGACCACGCCTTTACCTCCCTTATTGGTTTTTGTCGTTTGTATTTTTCCCTGAAGCTGGGGCCGGAGATTTAAATTTTAAACTCTATGGGAAAGTGTGTGGAATTATTATTAGACTATATTTGTCGGCTGTAATCACAACATAACGCAGTGAATAAAAGGCCACAATATGGCGAGAAACATTAGTGTCAATCATTCAGCGTCCTTTATTTTTTTTTTTTAAGTAGAATCAAGGTGTCATTTATTTATTTTTTATTTTAATACAAAAGGGACGGACATGATAATAGAACCATTCGGTTTCGGTCGGCAAGAGAATATTTTCAGTTCTGACTAATTATCAGAGCAATGTTTCATGTGATGCGCGCATTTTGTATTCAATTGTTGTCATTCTTTCTAGCAAAATCAAGAAACACGCTTTCTTACCATCATTTTGTACGAAACATAACGCAGCAGATGTCGCATCGAAATCTGTCCAACAATTAGACCATTTAAAACATCATATTACTAATTCAACCAAAAAAAACAAAAAAAGAATGCAAGCCTAACAAATTAGCACTAGTCCTTGAACTCTTTTAATAGCTTCTTTTAAACCGGACAATCAAGGGGGTGTTTGACAAAGTAGTGAAAACTGCGGTTTTCACTACAAAATCAGTTATGAATAGTAAAAAGCTCTCACATGCTACAGTAACAATAAAAAAAATTGCTACAGTGTAAAGTTCTCATATACTACAGTAAAAGTGGTTCTCACCACTGGTTCCCATCACCTTCCAAACACCCTACAAGTTTCCCAAGTGCGAACTCTTGATCTATTTTACGACTCCAAAAATCAATAACATCCGTTTGAATTTGAACAGAATGCGACATGTCGTTGCACAAACTATGTTTGCATTCTTCGCTAATGTTGCATGACGTTGATGAAAGAAAAATCCAATAATCTCTATCTTTAACATGTCTTAGAAGAAGAACAGGTTTCTCCTAAACACGACGAACTTCTTTAAGTCGTCTTGAAGGAAGATGAATTCCTTTGGACCTGCTAAATGACGGTACTGGTCTTCTCGTCTATAAGATCTTTCAGTATATTCTTACCAGTAATTACACACAGTGTGTTGGCACCTATAATTTACTAAAGAAACTTTTTCTGGAATATTTATTTATACCGACAGTAAAAGAACTCGAAAGTGAATTTCTTCTTTTTACTATTACCCACGGTAAAAAAACTTGAAAGTTAATTTCTTTTTTTTTTTTTTTGTTACCTAAATGAAAGCAAGAATAAAAAGAACTGGAAATAATTTTTCTTCTTTCTATCCTTTTACTTTCTTAGTTTAAAGAATTTTTTACCGGAAAGAATCTTCCAAAATTTCTCTAAACTAGTCTCTTTCTCTCTGTCTAGAGCTTAAAGAACCTTAGTATATTTTTCTTCTTGCCATAACTTTTGTTTTGCATAGAACTGTGTTCGGGTGACTGTTTTCAAATGCAGAAGACAAGCCTATATATAGGTAATGAAGAACTTCCTCTCCTTTTTATATGCCGAAGGAGTAAGCTATGTATATAGGCAACCAAGTATCATTATATTTTTATTTATTTATTTAATATTTAATTATTTAATATAATAACCTATATATTATTATATAATATATTGCACCTAAGTAAGGTACAAATAATGTAACAGCCGATGCTTATAGCATTCGGCAAGTTAGGTACAACCTAACTAATAATGTATATAATGTATATATATAATTAAATAAATAAAAATTTAGTATGATGGTATTATCTTATCTATTAGATATTTCTGAAATACAAATTTTAAATATCTAAATAGATAATAATCTGCATCCGATTCTTGTAGAGAGAACACTGTAATAGTGTAATAACTTTCAGTAAGCTATATTGGGATCTTATGGGCACATGAAAACTTGGATCCCAATTATATAAGTTTAATCCAAAATTACCTCTTAAATTTAATGAATTTAATTTTTAATTTTGGTGTTATCCCACTAAAGACCCAAAATGGCACTCCAAGTATCATGTCAAATTATTGGAAGCTTATAATTCTATTTTTACATATAAAATAACCATGACATACTAATCACATATTATGGCGCTTTATTTAATTTCCATAATTAAATTGGTATGACCGTTTACTCAATTAAATTACGTCTTTACCTTAAGCATGCTAGTCACTTTATTGATCACTCTAACATAATCAAATATATTGATTCTCTAATGAGAATTCTTTCGTCAAAGTTTCAAGTGATCAACTACTTTTGATAACTCAAGGGAAAATAAATAACTCCCAATGGTGCCACAAAATTTCAATATTGTTGTACTAATTAATCACTACACATAATCACATTTCTAAATTACAGAGGCTATTGAATCATATTCCGAATTCTCACTCTAGAGTAATTCAACAAATGTTAATTTCAAGCATATGATTTTTACAATAAACTTAGGATTGAGAGCATTAATATATTTAGTGCCTATAAGATTTAATTAAAACGATCACTAAAATTAAATATTATTTATGTTTCGTTCGATACTTCACTTTGTACCAGTGACTCTATGACTGCCACTACAACTGATAAATAAAATGCCCAATTTTATTTATAGTTGCGAACATGCATTTAATTATGCAAATTTTGCAAATTAATACAACATAATCAAGGGTGTTAGTTTATTCAAATAAATAAATATACAATGAATAAAATCGTCAATGTATTTAATAAATCAAACTAAAAATGTCATACTAAACATGCTTTAAAATTAACATATTTCCAACAATTTCTCACTTGCTTTTTAAAGCAAGTGCTATATCTGGCAAATCCTCATCCCCTCTAGGTGAGAGTCAAAAACTCTACGGAAGAGACTTGGTGAATGGATCTGTTAGATTCTCTGCAGATGCAATCTTGGTGACTTCCACATCTCCATGATGAACTATATCTCCAATCAAATGATACTTCCTCTCAATGTGCTCCTGTCTTGTATGGGGCCTCAGTTCCTTTGTTGAAAGGAAGAAATATTGCCAGAAAAAGAGATCAGGTATGGGTAATCTCTTTGTCCTTGAATGTCAATTATGTCAATTACCCCTTTTTTATCAGTAGTTATTAGGTTTGACAATCTCAGTTTTAACCAAAACTTTTGGTTGTTACAGTGTAAACTCTTAGCGCAAACTAGATCCCGAATCAAAGCAAGTCGGGCATTTCTTGCAATTTTGTTCTACAATGTTTTTGTCCCTTGTCGAACATCATTTAAATCTTCTTTATGGGAATGCTTATTTTGCATGGAAGAAAATTGTTAGTAGAGTAGACCCCACGTAATGTAGGAAATTATGATGAAAAATATCAATCTTTACACTTTCTTTAGTGTTGATTCTCAAAAAATTAAAAAAAATACCAAATATACTCATATAACTTTACAAAAGGATGTTTGAATAATTATATTAAAAATGTCTTTTTTTTTTCTAAACTTAATAAACAATACAAAGGGAATCAGGTTATTTCTCATTACACCGACAAGTAAATAATAAAGGCAATTAAATAATCAATTATCGTTATTCTTAATCCTTTTTACTTCTAAATCTCATTAACTTTTTCATTGCTTTCTTTTAAATTTTGATAATCACACCTTAAATTTTCACTTTCATGAGGATTACGATGTGACTCTATGTAGCTCCATGTAGGTGGTAGCCATATGGTCCTCCGGTCCCATGGGAGGGGAGCAACAAAGCTCTGCTGTCCAAGATGGCCTCAAACGAGGCCCTCACCGTCACATGTGCCCCGACGCGTAAACTCTTCTCCACCTTTGTGTTGGCCTAGATGATGCTGAAGATGATAATCCCAAGCCAGCTGCAATATCGGGGGAAAACGGCTTTGTTTGTTGTGTAACCCCCTTTTTTTTCCCAAATTAGGATAGAGGATTTAAACGCTTCATGTTACGTTTAGATTGGGTGTAGATTTTCCGATAGGTTATGTTTACTACCACCTTATTGCTCAACTTTATTCTTCATATTTCTTCAATTATATAATTTATAAATGAAAAAAACTATTTTTGAGTTCTTCCCCTCAACAATGCATGTTACACATATTCACAGATATATAAGCAGGATGAACACTAAAATTCTCTGCCAGCAGCCGGCAGAGAATTTTATTTAGATTTGAATCAATGGTGAAAAAAAGAGAACATCAAATTAAACTAGAACCTGAAACATATGATTAATACGTAATGAATAAAATTAAAAAAAAAAAAACACTGATCCCATGAACTAGTCAAATTTCATGTAGTAATCTGATTTTGCTTAAATTTCTCACTCCTAGGAGAGGTTCCAAGTGCAGGTCACTAATTGACCAATTATTTCTACTCATGAATATTGATATCCTTCATCATATAAAAAGTGAGAAAGCTTTTATAGTTTATCTTGATTATCCTAGATTTATTTCGCAAATACATGCAGTTGTCCCAAAATATCTCATTTTCTTCTTCCTCTCTTGCCTTCTTCACCATAACCACTGGCACACTAACTCTGGCGAGATTCGCGAACCCATCTCTGCTGCGAACGTAAACCCCAAAACCCAGGTCTCCAACGGCTTATGCGATCAGCACCGTCTAGATCTGCCACAGGATCAACAACCCACATGCCCAAAAAAAAAAAAAAAAAAAAATCCAACTTTTGAATTAGCGTCTGAATTGAACACTGAAAGTGTAAACAACAAAATAAGATGAGAATAATTGCTAAAAGCTAGTACAAATACAATATAAGGGCATTGCCATACATTTAGATGAAAATAATTCATAAAAAATACCCAACACAAACAAGAACAAGATATTGACGAATCAATCATAAGAAATCCCAAATTTTCAACCAACATAACCTGAACAAAAATCGATGGACAAAATCGAGGAAGAATAGATCCAGAAAACATGAAGCTTTTGAGGAAAAGCATTTTATGCTTCTTCTGTTTTCAAATGAAGAAAAGCATTAAAAATGAAATTGGAAGAGGGAAAAAAAAAGGTCCATGCGGCTTTAGTTCTGAATAGAGGAGGCGGAGTTGTCGATGGTGACGCGAGGAGGTGGCGGAGCTTTCGACAATGACGACGTGTGGAGAGAGAGATTGCTGACAACAGCGATGTGCGAAGGGGTTTGCTGTCCTAAAGATCACGCCACCTTGGGTTGGTTCGCCCAGCCGCTAGGGATGTGGGTGCGTTCACATCTCAGGCGTGCTGGCACGTTGCCTTCCGAAGGGTGGTTCTCTTCTCTATCGTCGCCGTCAATGGAGGCAAGGCAATGACGACGGAAGATTTATTGAGTCAGTAATTTTTTTCTTGTCAGGGCTCATACGAGTTGAGGGAGGAAGATGGAAGAGAGAAGTTTAGTTACATACTTTTGATCTTATTTTTGTAAATTTGAGCCTGTTGTTTTAGCACCGTTCGATTAAAATCTGACGGTTTTTATTGCAACCTCCGTCGGTGAGAATTTATGCATTCTCCACGGCAACTCTGTCTGTATAATTATTCAACTTAATGTTTTGATATATTGTATTATATTATATTATATTATATTTTTTTTACATATAATATAATATAATATAATATAATATAATATAATATAATTAGATGGATTAAACATGCTCTTAAAATAAATATAAAAAAAAAAAGGCGACGAACCTATCACCTAGGGAAAGTTGAGCAATTACCCTTATTTTTTAGTCCGCAGTCGACGGCTTTGCTTACAAAATAAAAACCTCTACCATAGCACTGTTCAGCCTCATAATTTCCCATGTCAAATTCTAGTTTCGAACCCAACATATTAACAAAATCAAACCTGAATAATTTTACAACAACAACAAAAACAGAGATCAGAAAATTGTTCTCCTTCGTTCTCTGATAGAAATCAGTAATTGTTCTCAAACCCACAAACAATATAGATCTCTACTACAAAAGGGCTCAATTTCTTTCACGTTCTTGTTACTACAAAACCATATTATATCTCATCACCAAAGTCCAGCATTATGAACAAAAAGGATTATTATTAAAAAAAAAAAAAAAAAAACCCAACCAAACCAAGACCCAAAAAATTCACCACAAGATTTAAGTCGACTGATTGCTGCTGCTGTGAAGAGCCCCCTCACTCTCCTCCACCAATTTCCCCTTCAGCTTCTCCTCCGCCGATGTCGTTTTCTCTCCCTCGACGCTCTGCGATCCCGTCAGCCTTGCCAAAACGACAAACGACATCCCTCCCACCACGTTGTTCAAGCACCTCAAGACCACCACCGACGACTTAAACGCCAACGGCGGGAGCCCCTTGGCCAGCACGAACTCGATCCCGTTCAGCGTCTGGTACCTGAGGTTGCTGCTCACCCCCATGTGGATCGCCCACGTCGCGGCGTTCAGCAGCGTCGGCGGCGGCTTGTTCGGCGTCTCGAATTCGGGATCCATCTTCTTCCTCATCTTGATCAGACCATTCGAGATCGCCGTTCCGACCAGCCCCGCGGCGAATCCGACGGCGGCGAAGACCGTCCCTTTGTAGATCAGAGTTCCCAATCTGTGCCCTAGCGTGAAGGCGCCTGGCTCGAACATGTGGCTCTTGGGGCAATTGGCGAAAATGGCGGGGAGATTCGACGAGGCCGAGGATGCGGTCGGGGCAAGGAGGTACATGAGGACGAAATTGAGGATCGAGCCGACGACTAGGGTAGAGAAGACGAAATCGAGCTCGTTGAGGCCGAAATTAGGGCGAGAAGCCATGTCCCCGAGGACGCAGGCGGAGACACCGACAAGCTCCTCCATTAGGACCTTGAATGGGAATTGGGGATCGGCGGCGACTCTGGATCTCCATCCGTTAAGGAAAAGCCCTAGAGGACCCAAACCCTCGATCGCCGATGAAGACGATTCGTCTTCGCCGTCGCGGTCACTCCAGCCTCCGCTATCTCCTCGTCCTCCTCCGCCGCCGCCGCCACTATGGCCGATCCCGCTGCTTCCATTGCCGCCGGCGAAGGCCAGCTCGAGCTTAGGATGTGGGGATCGGGAATCGGAGGAGGAGGAAATGGGGAAGGATATGGAAGGAGGAGGAGTGGAGAGGCGGGGATTGGAGGAGAGGTTGGTGTTGACGTTATGGTGGTGATTTGAGAGACGAGAGAAGCGGAGGAGATGAGATGTGGACGCCATTTTTGAGCTCTGAAGCTTTTGGTTTGGTGGAGAGATTTTTGAGTGCGTTACGCAGTGTTCAGACTTGAAGTTGGTGAGTCAATTCACCAGACAGACGCCACCAAGGGGGGGCGTACAGACTAGGAAATACCATTGCATAACCCTAGTATATTAATTAATTGATTTAATTTTTTCAGAGGGAGAACAAATTAGATTTTGATTTGTATTTTAGAAAAAAAAAGGGACTGAGAGATAAAATGTAACTTTGGAATAATTAATGTCCAGAGAAATTTATTTTTAAAATTTGGTGTTTAATGAGTTTTTTTTTTTTTTAAATACTTTTGTCCTTAAATGTAAATTTGTCAATGGTAATATAGTAATAAGAAACTTTATTTAAAAAGGTGTGTAAAAAGTCAATCTGTAGGGTCAATAGATGCTCTTATTCATAATTAGAATGACAACATTTTGGGTCTAAGACCAAACAAAAACAAGAATAATACATTTTAATTAATAGGAGTTTGAGTTTCACATGGTACACAAAGAGTTTGTCTTTATGGTATAGATTGTATACTGAGAAAATCCTTTATTTTCTTTCTTGAACAAAAAAAAAAAAAAAGGGATGGTTTTTTTTATAAGGATGAATTATTCCAAGTCAATAAAATACAAACAATATTGATCCATATATAACGTTGGATGAGATTTTTCAATTATAAAAATATAATTATACCAAGATTTCACAAAAAAAAGTAAGCATATTCATTAGAAGTATCTGTGATAAAGGACGTCGTTGAGGGTGGGCATTTTGTTTCATGTAAAATCGCATCTGAAGATAATTTAGTTGATTCATTCATAAAGATACTAACTGCGAGAGTTTTTGAGAGGCATATGAAAGTTATGAGGATGCAGGATATGCCATATTTATTCACTTAGTGCACATAGGAGATTGTTAGACATATATGCCCTAAGAAGTAAAAATATAAAATGTTTTTGGAGACATTTTTATCTATAAAGAATTTATTTATTATTCATATGCCAAATGTTGTCCTCTTTACATTCATATTTGTTGGATGTAGGTTAAGCAAATAAAAGTTGAGACTGTCGGTCTAAACCTTTAGAATCAGGCATATGATGGACAGATTATGCGAAAGACATGGTTCTAAAGGTGACGGTCTAAATCATAAGATCTGTAATTGAGAGAATAAAATTGGACGTTTTGTTCATACAAAGATTGTTGTGTTGTCTATATCCCTAACGAGAGATGGTTTCTCTTCGTCATCGGAGGTGGACTCCGTGAATAAAAACATTAGTACATTGTCATAAGTAACGATATATTAGATTGAGACATAAAGTAGAATTGATTTGGATTAATAATTCTATCTCGACAAATCAATTCACTTTATTAGACAGTCATATGTGTTGTATCTTAATCCACTACAACAAATTTTTGATTGTACGATCTTTATTTAACGACCGTTTTTCAAAAACCATTATGGTAAGGGAAAATATACGTAGTGAGTTACGCCCTTAAAAACGAAAACCGTCATTGAATGGCTGTGAGCTACCACGACGGTTTTTTAAAAAACCGTCATAGCAACTCCATCCCATTCCATGATGGTTTTTTTTTTTTAAAAAAAAAAACTGTCGTAGTAGTTCACTTAAAACACCTTTTTCTCACCTCGATAATCAAACACAATTCAAAAACTCACTTCTCAAATACGAACATAGACCCCTCCGCATCAACTACCGCTGTCCTTCTCCGCCTCCACACTCCTTAATCTCATTCCAAATTATAAGTTTTTGTTAGAAATTGATAAATTGTTGTTGATTTTGTTGTATAATTATTCCAAAATTGATAAATAGTTGTTGATTTTGTTGTTTATTATGTGATTATTGTATTGTAGATTATGGGTATGATTTATTTGTTTTATAATGGGTATGTGTAATTTGTTTTATGATGGGTCAAGTTTTTGTTTTATGATTAAAATATATATAGGTGGGTATGTATATAATTTATGAAATTAATTTTAATTGAATATTTGCTATTTTTTTTATAAACTGTCGTGTAATGACACTTACACGATGGTTTTATGCATAAACCGTCATGTAATATTAGCTTCCATGGAAGGCAAAGCCTTTTTTTTTTACAGCATTTACTTCATTATAAATGCTGTAAAAAAGCTTCCACGACGGTTTATTTATAAACCGTCATGGAAGGCTATTTTTAACCACTTGGAAGGCTTTTTTTTTTACAGCTTTTATAATATTGTAAAATAGCTTCTACAACATTTTATTTATAAACCGTCGTGGAAGGCTCTTTTTTTAACACTGTTTTTTAACAGGATTTAAAATATCTTCTAGATGGTTTACGCTTTTCTTCCACGATGGTTTATAAGTAAATAGTCGTGGAAGGCTATTTTTAAGGCTGTCTTTTTACAACATTTATAATGCTGTAAAATAGCTTCCACAATGGTTTATAAATAAACCGTCATAGAAGGCTTTTTTAAGGCTGTCTTTTTATAGCATTTATAATGATGTAAAATAGCTTCCATGACGGTTTATAAATAAATCATCGTGGAAGGTTGTTTTTACAACACTTAGCTTCCACGACGATTTGTGCATAAACTGTCGTGGAAACTTCATTTTCCCATTTAAAAATTTTGAAACACACACCCACCTCCCCATTTTGAATCTGCCTCCCCCTCTCTCTAAAAGCACTCCCCCTCTTTTGCTTTTTCTAAAATCCCTCTCTCTGTGTAAAATCCCACACACATTCTCTCAAGATTTCTCTTCGTAGCCATCGTCTCCTCAACGTCAGTAAGCTTCCCTACCCTTTCTCTATCCTCTTCCCCCTCCCCCCGCTCCCATCCCTTCCTCTCTCTCTCCTCTTCCCCCAACCAGCCCCTCGCTGCCCCACCCACCCCCCACCCTGTCCCCCTCGCCCCACCCACCCCCTA
>CAMOHE010022559.1:21525-49914 GCA_946598075.1 Artocarpus hirsutus
CCCCCCCCCCCCCGCCCCGGCCCAACCAACCCCCCGTTGCCCCACCCACCCCCCACCCTGCCCCCCTCACCCCACCATTGCCCCACCCACCCTTTACCAGCCCTACCCTTACCCCCCCTCGCCCCACCCACCCCACATGTAATGCCCCTTATGAACGTCATAGGATCCGTTAACTTACATCATTCTCTCGTAATTATTTGACAAAAAAACCTAAACTTGTAAGCATTATCTAATTATTAACCTAGGATTTTTGGTATAAATTTTCTTTTTATTTATTTATTAATATTACCATGTGAATATATGAATTTAAAATTTTAATTTATTTTTTTACTAGTTAAATTGTTACCAATTGTATATTGCTAGGACTTCTCAGGATCACATCTTTCAATAACGTCAATACTTACTTATCAGAAATGATTTTCCTCCTCGATTAGCCCGACAGAATACCCAAGGTATTTGGCTAACCGACTACCTGCAAAAATGGTTAGTTTAACATAATAAATATAAAATATGAAAGCAAATTATAGTCTATAAGTTATTACAAACCAAAGTTCATAAAAGTGTCTCATAACATGCGGAATCAAATTCAAACATAACAGTATTTAAATTTTATTTTATGTCATAATTCCGTAATCCAACACTACCATCCTTGCACGTACATTTGTCCTTCCATTCACCATCCATAGCTATGGCCTTACCTTTATCTGCAACATGATTAACTTATGTAAGCATTAAGCCTAGTAAGTACATTATGCAATCTCACAAAACATTATAACAACTTTAACCATAGCAGGAATCATTTCGTCTTTGATATAGTCATCATAGTGAATATGGCATGCTTTGTAAGAATATATCTTTCCTTTTTCCTTTTTCCTTTTTCCATGTTAAAAACATTCATTTTAATCTTTGGGGCCCTGGCGTTGAACTATTAACATCATTAGGGCACGCTGTCACGAGAGGAGAGAAGTAGCTAATCCTAAACCAAACATGACAAGTCCACCTTGTGGGACAAACATCATTATCATCATCATCATCATCTTCATTGGTGTACAACGCCTTAATTAGGTGATACATGATACATAAATGTGTGTGTGTGTGTGTGTGTGTGTGTATATATTTAAAAATGTCATATGCATCATGAAACAATGATGTAAACATCCACAAAAGGACATTCTTCATAACTATGGTAAAAGGAGTCTTTTGAATGAGTAATGCATAAACATTAATAACACAATAAAACATAACATTTCTTAAAACTTTTCACAATTCCTAATCATGTTGTAGGTGAGAATGTACTTACCTGAGTTGTAAAAATTCTTACTCAACCTCTTGCAAGTGGATATTTTCCTTTCTATTTCCAACGACTTAAGTGCCTCAAACTTCTTTAATTTTATAACATGATAATAAAAAAAAATATTCTCGGTATAAGAACATACTCAAAATATCATATTCAATATCATTATAACAAGCAATTCCATACTTGATCAATTAAACGAACTTATCCTATTATCACAATTAAGATAAGTGCATAATCTCAACTCGGCAGCCAACACTTTCCAATTTTTATAAAATCATAGAAATTTTCAATGGTTGTCAAATTTTTACACAATGTTCCACATATATCACCAGAAAAATTCTCATGACATTCGGATTCGACTAAGTGCCATTTTATATTTTTAAATACACAACTTGTTTTCTGGACGAGTAACCTAAATAGCCCGTAATCCATGAATTTTTAAAAATACATAAAATTTAAATGACCTAAAATTTTTACCACATATTCCCAACATCCATAAGAATCACCATATTTAATTTCTTCACAATTGAACTATTTTAAGCTGCTCTTTTACATGCTACAATTCATACCTCTGTTGTTAGAATTTTGGTTTAGGTAGTGACAATCAATGAATTTTAGAAAAATCATCAAAATTCCAATGGCTTTGAAATTGTTACAATACATACTAGACATATATACCTACCACCAGAATTAACTTTATCAAGTTTAAGCAAGTATAAGTATTTTGCTTACATTTTAGTTATCACAACAACAATCTGCCACTATGAACAAAATACGGGCAGTCTACAATCAACGAATTTTATAAAATCATACAAAATTCAATTGAACTCAAATTTTAGTATAGCATTCTTAACATCTCAAATAGTACCAGAAAAATTTTCATTACGTTTGAATCATTCTAAGTATTTTTCAACTATGCCAACTATTACAAAAACATTGCAGTAAAATTACCGAAACAATGAGTTGTATTTATTCTACAATTTATTTCTCCAACTCTAACATTCACATGTGGTTGGAAATTTGCAACCATAAACTAGACATATAAATGAGTATTCACAATTTTTTCTAGCATTAAACACATCCCATAAAATCATCAAACAAATCATCATATTTAATGGCCGTTTAAGAGATCGTAAGAATAACGTTTAGTATAAATTCTAAAACAAATTGAAAATAGCTTGTATGAATCCGAAATTTTTATGGGAGATGCATAACATATAGATATACAATGCCGAAAAGAAATTTTCTTAAAATCTCATGTCGATTCTTCCCAAAAAAATCTTGAAGTATAGGTTTTCATTGAAAAACTTGATTAAAAATAATTATTCATAAAAATTTTCTTTTTAAAACAAAATAAAACTTTTATTCATGTCAAATCATTCCCACAAAAGCCATAATATTATAGAAAAATTTGGTATAAAAAATAGATAGAAAACGGACCTCAAAATGTGGTCGAATTCTTTGTCTCAGCCCGTCGACAGTTTGGGTGAAACACACCGTAACTTGTCCATTTGGATTCCGACATTCAAAAAATGCTTTGTGCTTAACTGGAAGGTGCATGAGAGTATTGAGAGTGAACATTAAGGGCATGCAAAGGGTGGCATAACTTGGCTAGAGGTGTGTCTCGGGCTTTCTCGGTCTTGAATGAAAATGACAGGGAATGTGAGAAAGTGGACGTGGGTAACTTAGAATGGTTTGCAAAGACTAAAGGATTAGTTGTGACTGTGAGGAGTAAACTTTTAAAGGCCAAGGAGCTTGGTTGCAATATGGTGTATTCATCTGTATACGTCGGTAGAAAAAAAATGAGGAAGTGAGAGCGAGAGGAGAAAATAATAGTGTGAGAGTTTGAATCTTGTGAACAAGAGGTTGTGGGCTATCATGTGTATAGTTGTCAAAGTGATGGAGCCAAAAGAGAGATAGCTGATGATAAGTTGGTAACGTGTAGATGGTGCATGCTGTCGAGTATAGAATCTACAGAGTTGGTAAACTATCCCATAAATATGTAATTGAACCTATATGAAAGTATGGAGGTTTTAGAGATAATGGAGGAGTATGGGCACTAAAAGTTGAAGAAAAATGATTTAAAAATTGATTTGGAACCAAATGAGTTGTTTTCTACAACTTGAATCGTGAGAAGAAAAAGCTCCAAATGACATGTCGTTTGGGTTTTTTTTTTTGCTCTCAGCCCCCAAAAACGACATGTCATTTTTGGGTGGTACTCCTAAAACGACATGTTGTTTTGGGAGTTTTTTTTGTCTCTCAGCCCCCCCTAAAAATGACATGTCATTTTTAGGTGCATTCCAAAACGACATGTCGTTTTGGGAGTTTTTTTTTATTTTGAAAATGTATATTTTTTTTTTCCAAAATTCTACAAAAGACTTCAAAGGTCAAAATAACTCTTAAAAATTAAAAATAAATCTCCTAAATATTCAAAAGATTAAATATCGCATCCAAACAGATAAAAATCAAAGTGATTTATCAAAGTAGAAATATTTTTTTTTAAACGAGGAATCATAACAATTGTTTAATAGGTACTTTACGTCATTGGAATTCCCTAGTCCATCCACTACAAATAAGATCGTTAGTCTATAATAAATTCATAATCATAATTATCACACTAAAATTTTCCCACAAAATATGCTTCCAAGTCATAATTTCATTCATGTGATGCTTAAAATCGCTAAACGTTACATAACATCAGTTAAAAGAAATGGCGGTTGTTATGCCACCCTCGCCCCCACTCGCCTCACCCGCCCCCCTTCGCCCCACCCTTGCCCCCGTTGCCCCACCCAACCCCCACCTCACCCCACCCTCGGCCCCCTCGCCCCAACCACCCTCCACCCCGCCCCCACAAATTTTATTTGTTTTGTGAATATGTGAAATTATATGAATATGTGAAATTGTGTATATGTGAATATGTGTAATATGTGAAATTGTATAATTGAAATTGTAAAATTGTGAATATGTGTAATATGTGAAATTATGTGAATATGTGTAATAAGTGCAATTATGTGAATATGTGAAATTGTGTAATTGAAATTGTAAACTTGTGAATATGTGAAAATGTGAATATGTGAAATATGTGAATATTATGAATATGTGAAATTGTGTAATTGAAATTGTAAACTTGTGAATATGTGAAGATGTGAATATGTGAAATATGTGAAATTATGTAAATATATGAAATTGTGTTCGTGAAATTGTAAACTTGTAAATATATGAAATATGTGAATATTATGAATATATGAAATTGTGTAATTAAAATTGTAAATTTGTGAATATGTGACGATGTGAATATGTGAAATACGTGAATATTGTGAATATGTGAAATTGTGTAATTGAAATTATAAACTTGTGAATATTGTGAATATGTGAAATATGTGAATATATGAAATTCTGTAATTGAAATTGTAAACTTGTGAAGATGTGAATATGTGTAACATGTAAATATGTGAAATTATGTGAATATGTGTAATATGTCAACTTATAATATGTGATTTTTAATATGTAATTGTGTAATATATCAATTTAGAATATGTCAATTTTTTACTATAAGATAGTAATTTAATATTACTATGTGTGTGTTAGTTTTTGCTTACTTTGCACGAGTACATATCTCGCGAGGTCGATAGTGACCAGTAGGAGGATGAGTGCCAAAAGTGTACTCTATCTTCATTGCAATATAGCAAGCGAAACCAACGCAGTAAGCAACAAAGGTGAACCAAATTTGATCCGAAAGTAGACTTTAAGCGAAGGGCTAT
The DNA here is from genome assembly GCA_946598075.1 of Artocarpus hirsutus. NCBI lineage: Eukaryota > Viridiplantae > Streptophyta > Magnoliopsida > Rosales > Moraceae > Artocarpus > Artocarpus hirsutus. The sequence goes on from CAMOHE010022559.1 coordinate 26,584, forward strand.
ATTAATGAAAAAAGTTCATCGTATGAGAAAGAAAGGTTTAAGAATTGAAGTTCACCATATCAATTTTTGTATGCAATCAGGGCCTTGTTGTAATGGGTAACACACAAGACTGGTCATCCCATGGGATACCAAAAATTTTTGAAATTTCTTTTGCAATACTAATTTTTCATGACGGTTTCCAAAAAAACTATCGTCGAAGCATAAGATTTCACAACGGTTTTACAAGAAAATGTCATGGAAGGTTATGCTTCAACGACCTTTTTGAGAAAAACCGTCATGGAAGTCAAGCTTCCACGATGGTTTTTATAAAAACCATCGTGGAAGCTAAGCTTCCATTTATAGAAACCATCATGGAAGGTGAAGCTTCCATGACCCTTTTTATAGAAACCATCTTGGAAGCTTGACCTTCCACGATGGTTTTTATAAAAATCATCGTGGAAAATGCACACCCATGACGCCCCCTTCGCCCCAATTTTGCTGTTTCACGACGGTAAAAAATCATCATGAAAACTCCATTTTGTACCACGATTGAATTTTTCATGATTGTTTTTTAACCATCGTGAAATTTTTACAAGACGGTTTTAAACCATTGTGAAATCCACAGTCTATAATGGTGATCCTAAAATGAATAGTGGGCCCATTGTCTTGACTTATGTTTTTTGATATACTAAAGGATGACACCCATATTTCACGATGGTACGCATACCAATACGCTGGAGATATGACTCTTGATAGCGTAGACCTATTATTCATGGATACAGAACCCATAGCTCCTCTTTAAGAGTTGAAGATATCCTCTTATATGTATTATCCTATAATTAAAAATTGAAGCACTCAACCATTTGGATACATATGTGTAACTGAATGGTATACTGTCCTTGGATGGTAAGTTTTTCGATGGTGAGATAATAAAACGTAAGAGAAAAATAATCGAGAAGGTAAGATAGAATTTATCCTTAAGTCGATTATGGATATCCCATGGGGATACTACGCATCATGATATTTATCTTATGTTCTATTATATCACTATTGAAATATTTACTATTCATAACCAATACAAATTATATGACATTCGGTTAGATATATATATATCTAAATGGTTAAACGCTCTAGTTTCTAATTATTATATAATGCCTATAAGAGAATATCAGTAACTCTTCAAAAGAGCTATAGATTCCATGTCAATGAGTAACGAGTCTATGTCATTTATGAGTTATGTCTCTAATGCAATGGCATACATACCTTCATATAATTCAGGATATCATCCTTTAATACATCAAAAAAATAGAAGTCAAGAATGCAGACTCATTAATTTATTTTACGATTAAGATGTAACATATGCGAATATTTAAAATGAATTGATTTATTGAAATGGAATTATTAACAAAATCAATTCATTTTTAGTTTCGATCCAATATATTGTCACCAATGACAATATACCAATGTCTCTACTTGTGAGTCCCACTCCGATGACCAAAATAAGTCATCTTTTATTAGGGATGTAGACAACATTACAATCTTAATATGAATAAAGCGCCTAATTTTATTCCCTTGATTGCAGACCTTTTATATTAGACCATCACTTTAAGATTCACGTCTTTTGTATAATCTATCCATTATATGCACAATCTTCAAGTTTAGATTGATAGTCTTAGATTTTTATTTCTTTATCATACATTCAATATAAATGAATAAAGATGGCATATTTGATAAATGAAAAAAAAACTCTTTATGATTAATCGTCTAAAAAAAAATTACATCATTCAATTCTTAGGACACCTACTCTAACAAATGTTAGATGAGAACTTTCAACGATAAAAATGTATTTATAATGAGATAATCTTTCATATGGTTTGTGAGCATCCAAGTATTGAAGGTTTGGTGCATTGGTGCATCTGGACATCCTGAAAGCCGAACACTTGAGCATTTGATCATTTGAGCATCAAAGCACTTCGAGCACTCTAAGCATCCAAGGCCTATTATAAAAGTGGAAGATTAAAGGTCACTAGCTATCATCAAGTAATGTAACAATAGATAATTAAAGGCTATTAATAATGGTCATTAATTCACATTGAATAAGTTGTCTTATAACACCTAAGAGGTGAATAATTTTGTTAATATTAAAGAAAAAAAAACTCTCTAATTCAAAGGTGAATTAAACTCCTCCATTTCCAAAGTGCTCTAAAACCCCTTCTAATCAAGAGAAGAGGGGCACAATTTTCAATATAAAAACTTAAGATAATTATACTGGACTTTGGTTTTTAGTTATTTTATTCTTAAGGTTTTCTTTATATCTTTTTGAGTTTTGTATAAAGTTCTTGACTAATCATGCTATAACAAACCATGATCGTGATAGATAATCTATTACACATATAAATTCGAATGAAAATTTTAGGAGAATATACATGTATGGAGTCCCAAAATAGAGTCCCAATAGGTAAACAAACCATCAAGCATATACATATCTCTTTAATAAAATTTTACAGTTGATGGAGAACTTTGATTCATAGAACTTGAGAAACCCATAGAACTAAAACAACTTAAAATAAATTAAGATACAAAACTAGTGGATTGAAAATACAGCCTAACTCTAGAAAACAAAACAAACACACCACCACATCAAAGTAAAAATCACCATTATTGAAAACCATAACACACCAAAAAAAAAAAGGCAAAGGAAAAATTTCAAGTCCTACTGATTAAACCTTCTATGATGGAACAACTAGCAAAAGAGCCACCAAAGAAAGTAACAGAGCTCGAGAGATATACAGTCTAATCAAAGTGTCACCTAAAAAATAATGCCTAATCCCCATGTGCTACCACTGTCGTCGCTAGGTTACTACACAGCCACCACCATCTAGATCAAACCCCCAAAAGATTTCGAGCAACATACGTTAGATGCTTCAAGAACAATACTCTAAGATTGTGGTGACCAACCTCCATCCTAACTTCCATTTGCCCCAACATAAGGTCTGTTATACACAGCAGCCATACCATTAGAAAGCCCACTACTAGGTGAAGCTTTGATACTAAATTTTAAGGTTGGGAGCTTAGCGAAGCACTTGGAGGCAATCTCGAAGCTTCGACTAGCTTACTCCTTTTTGCTCTCTCTCTTCCCTTTTCTCTTTTCTCACTCTAGGGTTGATGCTAAATATTAGGTGGATGTTGGGGGTCATGAGTTTGGGATATTATGGTGTTACATTTGATCTATTAATTTTTTTAGGATATAAAGAAATTGAATTATGGTGTCTTATACATACATGAGATTTTTTAATTATGCAGCAAAGAAAATAAGGAGTTCTTTTGGCCACATGCTTTGTTTTATTTTATTTTTTTTTGGTCAAAATTTTGTTTTCCAAAATAAGGACAAATATCATTCTTACATATTCTTAGAGACCAAATGGCATTTGGTAATATTTTTTAGAATAGTTTTTGAAAATAAAAAAATGTTTGAACGGAGTATTAAAAAAATATTTTTTATCTATTTGTTTTAGTCTTCTTTTTTTCCTACTTCTACTATAAATTTTTCTATTCACTACCTCTCTCAACATTCTTTCCTCTCACTTTTTCTCTCATCACTCATCCTTAAGTCCTTCCTCATGATCATATCTCTCCCCATTCACTACCTTACTCTCTCTCATCTTCTCTCATCTATTTCTATCACATTATTCTTTCTCATCACTTTTTATCCATCCTCCCTCCTCATGCTCTCTCATTCATTCCCTCTCATCATCTTCTTTTTCTTTAGAAAAATCCTTTTTATCCGATAGGATTAAAATCCTACTACTCATAAATAGTAGGACTTAGTCTAATTTATAGTATACTTTTTATACTAGCATCCACTGTTTTATGATTATCATAGTTTTAACTCTATAGGGTTAAATAAGAGTGATCTTTTCTTCATTCTCTCTCCTTAGTTTCCCCTTTGATTTCTCTCATGACGTTGTCGCTTCTCACTCTCTTTCTTCACTTCTCTCTCATAACTCTCTCTTCACTTGCAAGGGATGAAACAAGTTAGACAATGCTAACTTGATGTCTGAATTTTCCAATTCATGTAACTTTGTTTTAAAAATTGTTTTAAAAAACCATTATCCAAACATGTTGTTTTGGTTTTAAAGAACAAATTGTTTTTGAGAATGGAAAATTGTTTTTAAGTTACATAGCCAAAAAAGCCCTAAGGCATTGTTTGTTTATGGTTTTGGAATAAGGAAGAAAGAAAAAAAAAAGATAAGATAATTTGTTTGGTTGTAGAATTTTTAAATAAAAAACACATGATTTTATATTTACTCTTCAAATTCTTTTTGTAAAAGTGAAAAATGATTATACAGGTATAACTTGGTCGAAATGGCGTTGATGATAGAAACAGCACATGACGGACTAGCTAGCCGCAACAACTATCCTAGAGGACACGTGATAGAAGGCTTGAGGTGAAGGAAGGTTTTTTTTTTTTTTGGTTGGGGTGGGGGTATCACATCACTTTGTTCATGTGATACACCCGCTTGATCACAGATATAACATTTGCGTACTTTGCCTATGTAAATTTTTTACAGTTATGTTTATCTTTTCTAATGTGTATTTCATTAATTGTTGAGTTAAGACATAAATCTTTTATCTTAATCCTTTAACTTAAAACAATTATATTTTTAATTTTAAACTATTATTTTATATGTTGTTAACTGATACTTGTTTTTCCATCCAAGAGGCGTTTGTTTTTAAACATATTTTTGGGGGGCTTGCTGCAAGCCTTTTTCTAATGTAATCAAGCACAAGTTAAAATTAAATTAAAATTGACACCCAAAATTTTTGTGACCAACTTGTATAGCAATTTTAAGTCAATACTAGTGTGGTTGTATGAATAGCATAATAAAAAAACCACACCCGATTCCAACACAAGGTGAAGTGTTTGAATCCCTCACCCCAAGCATTAAAAAAAACCCGCTATGGTAGTTTTAGATGATAAACTCTATCAAAATATCATATAGCTAAGGATTATTTTTATAAATGTCCCTCGCTCTTGATACTATGTAGAACTATTTCACTTTGCTCTCGATTTTATATCCTCTCCCAAATCTATAGAAAATAAGTCAAAATGCCCCCTCTGTCTAATTCCATATATAAACTTAATAGAATTACTAACGTGACATGTCATTAACAATTAATTAAATTATTAAGTTATGATTAAATATATAAAAGTATGTAATTAATATTAAAAATAATAATAAATATATATATATATATTTTTGTAATTGTATTTTTCTCTCTCCCTCCTTCCTCACACTCTCTAGGGCAAATCTCAGACAAAGAAAAAAACAACAAAACCCCCTCCCTAACAATCCCCCGTCGTGTTGTCGATCCCCTATGCCTGACGATCCTTCAAAGCTTTCTCCCCTGGTCCCATGTCAAGCGATGACAAAGACGGGCACCTATCTAGAATAACAGAGAGGGAAAAGGGCTTGTAATTAGAGCTTGTGACGACGTAGGCGGGCTCATGGAGGAGAGCTTGTGAAGGAGACCTTTTCTTGGCTCACATGGTGGCACAACAGTAACAGATAGATTGGATCCATGGCAGCTCACAAAGTAGTGGGTTTGACGGATCTTGATGGGTTGTGGCGGAGAAGTCCGCTCCTCAGGGCTCACAGGACAAAAGGTTAGGCTCACAAATGGTTTAAAAGTGGAGGTTGTTTTTGGTCTACACTTTAAAAGTTGAGGAGGAAGACGACAACTCCGCAACCTTGAAACCTTCCTCAAAGTGGTCGGTTGTCCCAATGCTAATTGTCAAGATCTTGTATTTTTATTAATTTTTAAGAGGGATTTGTGTTAGAATGCCTATTTTAAAGTGTTTTTTTTTTAAAAAAAAAATGGGAGATGTTTTTTGAATTATTTAATTGCTGAATTCAACAAATTAGCCATCACTAGAGTTGCATGAGGAGGAGGCGCTAGAGTCACTCGAGCTGTAGGAATTGTTGTCGGAATCGCACGAGGAGCAGGCGCCATCACCAGATCCGACGCTTGAGGTGCAAGAGCCTTCGTTGGAGTTACACGAGGAGCAGGCGTCGGAGTCATGCAAGGAGCAAGCGCTATCACTAGAGTTGTTCCTACCCCCGCCATTGAGCCCAAAAATCTCCGACACCGTCTCACAGTCTGTTCGTCATCACCACACGATCGCTGTCATGGAAAGAGAGGAGGGAGGAGAGAGATTTTGATCATCTGTCAAAACTAAAAAAATTTGCAGACAAAATTTTTAAGCTGGGTGTTAAATCCAGACACCTTCCCCAATTTCTCTTTTTGAAATCATTTCACGTAGGAGAATGAATTGAGGTAAAAAATTGCATTAAATGTCCCCATGTTTTTGGTATGCGCTCTTGGCTTTTTTTTTTTTTTTTTTTTAAACTTAGTTCATGTATTTAGTTTTCTAATCTTTTTGAAGTCAAGTATTTTTTATTTTTTATTTATTGTTTTTTATATTTAATCAGAATTTGATACTTTAGTTAATTGTTAATGATCTATTATGTTAGCAATTTTGTTAACTTTATAAATCGGGGAACATTTTGACCAGTTTTACAAAATCGAGGGATAAACTGAAACAAGGTACATTGTATGGGGGCGCTTATGAAAATAATATTTTGATTAATTGGTTTCCACATACGTAATACTTAAAAGGAACAACAGGTTTAATTTTTTATCAAAGCTTTATTTCTATAGAACTGCAAGGGACTAAGTCAACTGAAAGATTTATTTGAATGAATAATAACTGCAGTCCTCACTTCAAAAGAGGTAAACAAGTAGAAGAGGAAAAGGAAAAAATTGCAAAAGGCAACCGAATGTGTTGTTAGGTTAACATTTACATGTTATTGCCTCTCAACTACTGGCAACTATTAAAAATGTTTAGGATTAAGGGGTTGTTTAAAATAGTAGTTTAAATCATCAGTTTAGATTTAAAAACTATATGTAAGATATTTATACTATTCATAGTTCAAACCAATGGTTTGAACTACTCTTCCAAATACTCTGTTTGGAAATAATTGTGCAAAGACTTTGTATTCTAACAACATACATATAATCACCAAAATAACAATGAAAAGGTGACCTGTTGACCGACTACAACCAGTTTCAATCCCTACCATTGGCTTACATATTCTAGTGTATGCCCAATCAAACAATGTGGAATAAAGACTCTGCTCACCAAAAGCAAACACCTAGACGATTATCAAAACTCCCAACGAACCTTAGAAAACGCTTGTAACTATAAAACAATATGTATAATTTAATTCAATATAATTTAGAAATAAATTTATTTGCAATCAAACAGGGCTGAACCCACCTCACTTGAGGTGGATGCCCATTGGAAACGGGTTGACAAATAAAAATCTTTTGATTGGCAATTGAGTGTTGACTAGTATTGCAAATTAGAAAGAATGAGATGCAGGTGACAACATTGGGGGCGGCTAACAATAATCTAATCTAAAGATCCCAGGACCGAATCTTACATTGTGACACAGTAATTCCAAAATCTTTAATATAATTCTGATCTGATCTAGTAGTTCAAAGTTGTACATTATCAATTGAGTTTTGTTTTGTCTGTTTGTCACTTTCTTTTCCCTTTTTTTTCCCAATTCTATGACAGAATTCTCATTTTTAAAGATGCGCCCCAGTGCCCTTATGAAATGCAATGTTCCAACACAACTGCACAAGTTGAGCCGGCGTACCAAGTGACGAGTTGACCACCCAAATTTCTTCAGTGGTTTCTCCAGACTTTGTTAAGTTTGATTGGAATTCCTTAGACTATTTATAGGGGTGCACATGTTCTGTGAGTGTTGGTAAGAAATATAGTTTTAAAAGTTTTTGGAAACATTTTTGCACGTTTTTTAAGACAAAAATTTTAAAAATACTCTTAACACAATTCTTCAAAAATTTTCATTTTTTAAAACAAAACCATTTTCACTTATTTTAGAAACACTACCAAACGGGTTTTTTTCTTTATTAATCATTAATGTTGTAGTTGTAGTCCAACGTGTTCTCATCTGATTATTTTTTAATACATACAAACGGTGAACTGCATTGGAAAATAAGTTTGAGGAGGGAAAACTGAAGCGTGAAGTTTGGTATACTTTTAGCACGTTAATTCACTTTTATATTGTAATATCTGTTCTACTCGCAATCTCAACTGGACTATCAAATCCATTTCGAAATATGATTGGTCATCCTGCTTCTTATGGATTTAAATGGATGGAAGACATGAACACATCTTGGATTGGTTTCGTTCTTTCCTCCTCCTGTTTTGCAATTTCCAAAAATAAATTTCGACTTGAATTCGTCGTGTATATACACAATCAAAAATATACAATGATATATCTTAGTGGTTCCTTTGAAAATGCCATTTGGCCCCCACCACCACAAAAGGGAACCTCTCGAGGTAATTAGGTGATATTCCCATCCCCTCGGCCCGATGCATTTTCCGATATGGGAGTCTAATTTCACGTATTAACTCCAATGCAGTGCTAAATTAACGTTTCAGTATCAAAATTTGACATTTAAGTATAAAAATCACTCTTCAATGTAATATTATTTTTGATGTATATTTAATACATGCTATATTTGGTGTCAAATTTAATATATCATATGTATAATTTTAACATTTGATTTTTACTGATTGATATAATAACTTGTTAATTTAATCATTACAATAAGCTAGTATTTTCAAATTATTTTAAATCTAAAATTTATTGGTAGAACTTCTAAGGCTTAATGGTGATGACAAAAAATAAATATAACATTTGAAATGATATTATGTATCATAGCACAAACCAAAACAAGCCATCAAATTTTTCATTTTTACAATTTTTATTGCCAAATATTGACACTTGAGATAGACCTTATGTCTAATGGAACTGCTAATGTCAAAGTTATATTTGTCACTAAAAAATGTGGAAATGACAAATTTTATGTGCTTCTCTTTTTATACTCTGTAAATACTAATATTTTAATTGTTATATTACTGTTTGTCATAATTATTAAGTTTTTTTAAAAAAAATGCTTGTATTAAATTAGATAAAGCAAACAGGGCTATAATGTGAGCTTCTCAACCCCCACCATATGGGGTGAGGATAATAATAATTTTTAAAAGACAGTCTTATAATTAAGGATCAAATAAAAGTTAATACATCAACTAATACAATCAAATATATACCACTTGAGGCTAGCTCAAGTTGATAGATGTGTGCGTCGGGGGGTTTTTAACCAAGGTTCAAACCTTAGAGGGAGCTTATTAATCAAACAACAACAACAATCGATTGTATTAACTAATAACAATTATACATTATATTTGACATTTCTTATAAGTAGTATAGGATTATATTGTCAGGGAGATATGGACAAGTAAAGAAGGTTGTAGGATCTCATAAACTGTATAAAAACGAATACTAGTAGTATGGAAAAGACATTGGTAGTATACAAAAAATACTATGTAGTGTAAATTTTAACAGTTTGAAAGTGTGTGGGACCCACCATGGCACACTCCGAAGATGTAAATTTGGCCACATCTCCCCTGGCTATACCCGGTTTTCTACATGTAGTGGGGACAATTTTTAAATTGCAATTAGCCCAAAATTAAGTTAAAATTGCAAAAGGAGGGTCTAAGTGATAAGATCAAGTTTGCCATTTTCTCTATTCTCAAAACTAATGCTAGTCCTCCATTATCACTCAAATATTTTTCAAAAACTCAACCTTAAATGAAGCTTTAAATCAAGTTCATGTGTTGGTGATCAATATTAGTCACTTTTGGAGGTAAAATTCCAAATTTGTTCTTATAGATTTAAGCGGTTTTCTTGAGTTTTTAGATAGGTTTTGATGGAGTTTTGCTATCGTTTATGTCAAAGAGGAATAATAATAAAAAAAAATTAAGCATTCAAGTGGACGATCAAAAAGCTTGAGAAATCTCATGGTAAGAACTCAAATCCTAGTCTTAAAAGTTTGTCAATTTTTCAAGAGTCTCATTATTGGTTTTGTAATATATTAGACTATGACATGTTGAAAAGAATCTATGGCATGATTATGTTATGGTTGTGTGGGTGATAATGATGATGGAAGGATGAAACTAGGGTTTAATGCTCAAAATTAGAAGTTATGTTAAATTTTGACATAAACACAAAGTTTAAACACTTTTATGAAGTCAAAGTATTTTATAAAATGATTTTGGATCATGGCATGAAAAAAAAATATTATGGCATGATAAGTTAAAGTATTAAGTGCTTGAAACTGTGTTTAAAAAGGTTTAAATAAAATTAAACTCTAGCAAATCAAGTTAAGGAAAGTTTTGACACAAAAAGGACGTTTAAGGGCCTTTTCTTGGAAAATATAATTAGAAAGAAGAATATTTGGGGATCTTAAAGATAGCTTTTCTAAATGTATAGTAGCAATCTGATTTCTAGGCTTTTAGTGCTTGCATACATATAGACCAAGGAAAGATTTGACTGATCATCCGAGACTGATTTTTTTAGCTTCCAATAACCAATAATGGAGCTTTTGGAAAATAGTTTTGTGTACAATGTATGGTGTATTAGTTTGTGGCGTATTAAATAATGTTTGGTTGATGTATCATCTCTCTTGACTTTCTGCCTTTGGGTGAGAGTGACGATGGAGGTTGGTACGTCCACACAAAGGTTGAAATTAAACTGATATTTGGTAAATAAAATAAAACAAAGATTTAAAACGTTGCGAATTGTTAAAAATGTCAAAAACTTCAGTTTTGAAAAGATTGCTTACCCTCTAATTTGAACAATTCAAACCTATGAGTACATTTTTGGCTTTCTCCCAATTCACATACTATCTAAACACTAGTTTTTTGAAGTGATATTTTATTTTCTGTTTAGACTTTTACATTTTAATTTAAAATTATCATTCAAACTATATAGGTTCAAAATCATATCAATTCGAATCCACATATCAAACAAACCCACGAGTTGTGAAGCACAAAAAAAAAATTGCAAAAAAAAAAAAAGAGTACGAAAGAGGTCCCGATACAATTTTGGGCAGTTTATTGAGCAGGGTTGAGTTTTCCACAAACATCCCAAAGAAAATCCATTCAAATTACCACCAACTACTGCCGGTTACAATTAATTGATTTTATAATTATTAACATTATTTATAACATACTATTGCATAGCTTTTGGACACTCATTCTATTCCTTTCTTGTTTTGTTTTTGTTTGTTTTGTTTTGTTTTTTGTTTTTTATGTTTCTTATGCTTTCAAATATTATTAGAATGAGATTTTGAACTATTAATTTTAATGTTGGAATTGAATTTAACAAACATATTTTATGTCATCTTGTAACTAAAATTGATATTTTAAACTAGAATTATTTTCATAAGGCCCCGTAATTCATATATCCTAATTTATTTTGTCCCGATTTTTCAAAACTAGTTAAACCACCCCTGAACAGTAGAAAACCAACCAGAATGCCCTTTCCGTTTAGTTTCACCTACAAATCTAATGAAATGGCAAACATGGCATATCCTTACACATAAAAAATATTAAAATTCGAATTAAATATTGAAAAATTAAAAAAATATATATATATATTTTTTTTTTCTAATTTTTTCTTACTCTCCTTTTTTCCTCGATCTCTCTCCCTCTTCATTTCGTCTTCTCCCTCTAATTCTGTTCTTTCTCTTTCTAGATCTCTTGTCTCTCTAAACAGTGTGTGGCGTGGAGCAACGACGGCAGTGACGGGTGGGCGAACGAGGTGGGGTGATGCGATGGGATGGGACGAGGGGGATGGTTTGGTAGGGCGGAACGTGCGATGGGGAGGGTGGGCGAACGGGGTTTGGTTCGTAGGAGTGTGCGATGGGGTTGGATGGTGGAGGTGGGAGAACAGGGTGGAATTTAGGACGAGGATAGCGGGGAGCTTCGTGCAAAACGGTGTCTGTCACGGGGGACCAATGACGACAAAAAACCATGAATGGTTCCCAAGCTCTTTGTCTCTGATCATCTTCTTGTATTCTCTCTCGGACATTTTAGATGTCAAAAACTATACAAATACAACAAACAAATAAAAGAGGAAAAAACCAAAAATCTAGAGGCTAAAAGTCCGAAAACCCACACCAAATTACGACTACTATTGTGGGATTTAATTGAAAGAATTAGAGGTTGAGACAAAAGAAGATTTGATTTTTGCATTTTTTTATTATTATTATTATTTTATTATTTATTATTTGTTGGTAGAATATTATTATTATTTTGTTTTTTTATATGAAAATTTCCATATTTCCAATGCTTGAAGGACTTGTCAAAGAAGAGGAGGAAGAAGAGATTTTTTTTTTTTTTTTTAAATCTTGTGTAATAGGTTATATTTTTAAATTAATCCTACTTCGTCTATTTTAATCGTCTTATTCATATCCAACAGTTCAGAATTTGCACTCCACCGGCAGAGAATTTTGGCTTTTTCCACCACAAAACTTTTTTCTTATTAATTCATCCTACAAAAGCTTTAGCTTGGAAAGGACATTGTAGTGGGAAAATGATAAGAGTGAGCTACTATTTTAGGTGGCTAAGGTGCTACATGGTATTGTTAGCAATGACATTGGAAATTTTAAAGCAATTTAAAAGTTATTAATTTTTTATTTTTTTTTAAGTGAAGACAAGAACTATGGACTGATATTAGTTGTTGAGAGTCTTCACGTAATTTAGCCTTTTCCAATTAAGATGGATTGTGTCACCGAAGAATGCTTTTTTGATACAATATTTTTGTTAGATGATTGTTGTTCTCTTCAAAATGGTTCATAATTGAAAGATAAATTTATATATTGTCTATAACTGAGTAAATTTTTCTTATCAGTTAATTAATGCAAAAAGAATATCTGCGCAAAACATTGGTATCTTTATTGTTCAAGCATTTGGAGTCTTCAAGAACAATTTTCGGAGTAATTTGCTTATTTTTTAATTATCTTTTATAAATAATATTTGCAGACAATTGATCTTTATAAAAATATAGTTATTTATTGTACATGTTTTTGCTATGTTTAAGGCATTTTAATTTCATTTTTTAATTTCATTATATTTTTTATCTTAGTTAACTTGATTTATTTGTTTTTTTATAATTTGAATTTGAATTTAATTTAATTTTATAGAATTTTCTATCATTTTAATTTCTCCTCTAGTTATTTATTTTTCCTCATTTGTGTAGGCGATTAGGTGAAAGGGGTAAAAATGACAATTTGGAGCAAAATAAGGGGTAAGAAGGTCATTACAAGGGTAAAATAGATTAAAAATTCCAATCACATCGAACTCATCCTTCGACAACTCACATCATTGGTACAGCCCACATCAGACCATTTTTAGCCGCCATATCACTCCAAAACTTCATCTGGCAAAAACGCATGTTTAACATATCCTATTAAATTATTATATTGTATTATTTTATTTTATATTATATTATATTATATAATATAATATAATATAATATAATATATGTGTCAAACAAACTTATAAATCTTAAAAATATCTTCCACTCTCCTCGACCCAAAAAAAAAAAAAAAAGTCGCTTACGATCATATTACTAGAAGACTTATCTTGGCAACCAAGATCATCAATCAATAGCCAAAACGTTTCACAAGCACATAAAAATGGAGAACAAATATTGACTAAATATTAATGCTAACTTGTGAAAGGAAGTAGTATATGGAAGTTTGAGTTTAATAGTTGAGCCCAAGACTTTGAGTTAAAAAATTGTTATTTACTTTTGCAAGGCTGCAGCACTATAAGTGGATAGCCACAAAACAAAACGGCTGCAGTAAATTATTAATGCAACATACTAGAAGTCTAAAACTAAAAGACAAAACTATTATAGTAAGAAAAGAAAGAAAGCAACTAAACCGCTGTATGGCAAAAATAGTATCCACTATTTTTTTTAGTTATAAACAGTGTAAAATTCTTACATATTACAGTAACAATAAAAAAAATTATTACAGTATAAAGCTCTTATATGTTCAAATAAAAGTGATTTTAACCAACAGTTCTGACCATCTTCCAAACAACCTATAAGTGATAAAAATATATTACAGTGAGGAAAGAAAGAAAGCTAAAAAGTCTTAAAGAATTGAAGAAAAAAAAATTAAAACTGGTAAAGTTATTGTCACGCCCCATAGTACGAGAAGTGACGTGACAGTTTGATTAAGTTAATTAAATAAAAATTTAGTTAAAACATGGGTTTAAGAATTAAGAAATTTATTTATAAAAATGTGAAAATTTTAAAACTTTTTATTTAAAGCGAATAATTTTAATATTCGAACAAATAAGGATAACAAAATAAGCAATAAGGAAATAATAAAATGATAAAAATATAGAGTGAGACGAGAATGGGTCCCACTGACTCACATTTTGTACACACACATAGTACTGACAATATCAAATTACAACCACAGTCTAAAATAAATGAGAAAGTTAAGAATTATACATGCCTTGAATTGTTTGTCCTACAACCTACCCAGATCTTTTACTAGTTACAAGTCCGGTCAATGGACTGTTATCCGATCCTAAGCTGATACCACCTAAGGGTAATATTTTAAAACAATAAAAGATGAGCGAAAGGCTTAGTAAAACTATAATTTGAATTTATTAAATTTTAAAAGAAATTTCATTAATCAAACAAATAAATAGAAAACGAACTAGAACAGATAAATAAATAGATGAAATTTAATAAAAGCTTTTCTTACCAAAATAGATTAAATGGGTCGCCTAGAAAGAATACCATTTTCTTTTTTTGAGCAAACTATATGTATTTCACTACCGTAGTGGCCCAGCTGAGTTTCGGGACCTGCCCCGAAAGTCGCGCACTACACAACCCTATCTCTGATATGGCATCATGCCCTTAAATATAATTTTATATATATATATATATATATATATATCTCTCTATGATTATTTAAAATCTCTTTTTTACCAAATATAATCATTTACATTCATTATGAGGTTTATTATGAAAAATCACCTCAATTTTGTCATTTTATGAAATCAATCAATAAAAATATATTTTCAACTAATTATTTGAAAACTTTTTGTTAAAAATTTCTTTGAGACCGAAACATTTAAAACTAGCTATCAAGGAAGGGGTAGAAGTCTTACCTCAATACCCGTGCTGGTGTCCCACACCATAATCCTTCAATTTGCTAACCCGAGGCTTGGAGTTGATTTTTCTTTCAAAAATTTTGAGAGGAAATTGAGGGAGAGTGAGAAACTGAGAAAGAGATTGAGAAAGAGAGAGACGGGCGAGAAAGAGGAGAGAGAGAGTGAGTGAAAGTGAGAAAGAGAAAGAGAGAGTGAGAATAAATAGAGGAAAAATGAGCGATTTTATTGTGCAAAAACCGTGTGTCGCCTACAGTTTTGTGAAACAGACATTTGATAAATTGTTTTATTTCAAAAGTTTAAATTAACAATTAAAATAATTAAGAGTAATTAAAAATTCATTAAAATTATAGAAAACAACTTAAATCTGAAAACTTTACAAAATGACTAAATTAAGTTTAAAATATTCATTATGGCATACTAATCTATCATTTCACACATTAATAACATTTGATTAATTTCATGGTGTTACAGTTTTACAAGCAGAAGAAATAACATGAAAGAAGCGTTGATGGTTGTTATTAAAATAGATTAGAGATCTATCGTAATTATAAGTGATTTTAAGATTGTAGTTATATTTGAAATCATATGTCTCAGTATACAAAGTAAATTAAAAAATAAATTTATAGCATTGAAAGTAAAATTATAAAAAACAATATTAAAAAGTAAATAAAAATAACTTAAAATTTTATTTAAAAAAATTACAATTTATATATAAAGTTTAAATATTTTGTCGATTTTTTTTATATTTTCTTTGAAATTTTTATAAAATTTTTAAATATTTTATTATTTTGTGCTACAATTTTTATAAAAATTGATATTTTTGGTCAAAATATTAATATATGAGAAAATTTTGAAGAAAAGTCCTAACTATTCTATGAAAAATCACTATTTCAAAAATACGAAAATTTCACCACAACAAACATGTCGATTTTTCTACCGTCGTCGACGACTGTGATTACAGCTACGTGTCATACTTATAGCCTGTCGACGTGTCCGAACAGCATCCAATCTTGATGGACATAAAGGCCTGCTAACATCCCATCGACTTGACAACATGACACTGTCCAGCAAACAAGATCCCTCACAATTATTTCATTGACGTTAAGCGACACTACACGTGTCGCAGAACAAGAAGGGTCAAAAAAATCGCCTATTCCTCTCGGGCAAGCCGCATACTCACGCAACTCCCAAAGCGGCAGCATCACGTGCCCGGCCAGACTTACCTCCACATCCGCCACGTGTCCTCTGTGAAAAAAGTATTTAACAACGTCACCGGCCTGAGCAAATGAGAGGCTGGATTTACATTGCGGATGACGTCATGCTGCTGAAGTTTTCCCTGTAGCGGCACGTGACGGCCGATAGGCCTTGGACGCTGCGCTCAGCTTTTTTGGGTCTTTCGTTTTGGCCGTCCAGCTTGGTCGGATTGGCCCCACATGAATTGCCCAACCAAGAGGAAATTTTAGGAGAACATCACAGTTTCGTAAAAGAAAGAAATGCATCTTTTGGGGATTGTTAGGTTTATTATGTTCTGTCCTCCATCCGAAACGTAATACATCTTATTCTTATCACAACTCTGATGAGAAGAAGTGAACTTTCACGTGAATCATGCCAAAAGTTAAACCTTAATTTCCTTGGTTTGTTGCATTATGAATTGTCTATATCTAGATATGAGCAGGCGAAGTATCGTTTGTTAGTGCTCCTTCAGTGACGTACCTTGGTCGAGGTAAGCTACAACGTTTGCGTCTGATGGAGGTTTGGAGCGATAGGTCGGCTAAAAATGGGTCTGCTACGGGCTGCATCAACGGTGTGAGGTGTTGAAGGATGAGTTTGGTGTGATTTGAATTTTTAATCTATTTTAAACCCATTTTAATGACCTTTTTGCCCCATGTTTTGCTCCAAATTGTCATTTTTACTCCTTTCACCTAATTGCCTACACAAATGAGGAAAAATAAATAACTAGAAGAGAAATTAAAATGATATAAAATTCTATTCTATTAAATTAAATTAAAATTATAAAAAAACAAATAAATCAAATTAACTAATATAAAAACAAAATGTAATAAAATTAAAAAAATGAAATTAAAATGCCTTAAACAAAGCAAAAATATGTGCAAAAAATAACTCTATTTCTATAGAGATCAATTGTCTGAAAATATTATTTATAAAATCTATAGAGATCAATTGTCTGAAAATATTATTTATAAAAGATAATTAAAAAATAAGTGAACTACTCCGAAAATTGTTTTCTGAAGACTCCAAATGCATGAACAACAAACACACCAATGTTTTGCTTATGCATTCTTTTTTCATTAATTAATTGATAAGAAAACTTTACTCAGTTATAGACAATATAGAAATTTATCTTTCAATTATGAGCCATTTTGAAGTAAACAACAATCATCTAACAAAAATATTGTATCAAAAAAGCATTCTTCGGTGACACATTCCCCTATTAGAAAAGGAAAAAATAGGGAAGGACTCTCAACAATCAATATCAGTCCATAGTTCTTGTCTTCACTTAAAAAATAAAAAATAAATAACTTTTCAAATTGCTTTATAATTTCCAACGTCATTGCTAACAATACCGTGTAGCACCTTAGCCACCTAAAATAGTAGCTCACTCTTATCATTTTCCCACTACAATGTCCTTTCCAAGCTAAAGCTTTTGTAGGATAAATTAATAAGAAAAAAGTTTTGGTGGAAAATGCCAAAATTCTCCGCCAATGGAGCGCAAATTCTGAACCGTTGGATATAAATAAAACGATTAAAATAGACGAAGGGGGGTTAATTCAAAACTATAACCTATTACACAAAAAATTTTTTTTAAAAAAAAAAAGCCCCTCTTCTTCCTCCTTTTTTTCGATAAGTCCTTCAAACATTGGAAATATGGAAATTTTCATATAAAAACAATAATAATAATAATGATGATGATGATGATAATAATAATAAATGCCAAAATCAAATCTTCTTTCTGTCTCAACCTCTAATTCTTTCAATTAAATCCCACAATAGTAGTCGTTGTTAGAACAAAATTGTGATGAAAACCATAATCACCTACGATCATTCATGTCAAATTATCAAAAATATTGATAAGATACAGAAGCTAACCTGAATCCATTGATTGAATGTGATTTTGAGTCTGTTGGTTGAGGATCTTTCAAGTCTGGTACGTAAATCTTCCTTCACAAAATGCTCTATAATTTCTCTATAGATGGGGAATAGAAAAATAACGTACGTACTGATTTGGAGACCACAACCCCTTTATATAATTGCTAAACCTTAGCAATTATCCTTAATTACCAATTTAGCCCATCATAAAATTAGTAATTATATTTTTGGTCTTCACACATAGGAGACCCACACTTAATGATGCATTAAAAGCCCAAAACCTAAATAGATCACTTTTGATTTGACAACCTTATCTGATAGCCTTTAATTCACATTTATTTAATATATTAGCCCATATATTAGATTTAGATCTAACAATCTCCCACTTGGGCTATATATGAAACTTTATAAATGTGAATTATACTTTATGAGCTCATGAATTTTGCTATCAAAACCTTATGCATCTCAACAATCTTGTCCATTAACCACATCAATATAGGATCAAAGCGACCTTCATTACATATGTCATAACTAGACCCATCAATGATCATATATATCAATACAACTAACGACAAGATCAAGCATGGATGTGTAGCATGAAAATTTCATGCAATGTGATCATAACATGCCTATTTCCACCCAGTCCACCTGAAAACCTTAGTGAGATCAAACCATACAAAAATCAGAATGTGAATAAACCGAAAACTTTATTTCTGTAGAAAATAACCTTAAAATATCCGTAAACTGAAATAATTGAAAATGTCCATATCATAAGAGCATTTAAAATTACAAACTCCCACTAAAACTAAATATTCTGAAACGATATGACACCCATACGAGCAGTGCGCTCATAAAACATTTTAGGTGGCAATCCCTTAGTAAACAGATCCGTAATCATGGAGTTTATACCGATGTACTCTATAGACAATTGTCCACTCTGAACTCTTTTTTTTACAACTAGAAACTTGATCTCTATATGCTTTGACTTCATCGAGCTCTTGTTGTTGTTGGAATATAAAACTGTTGACTTATTGTCACAAAATAACTTGAGTGGTTTTTGAATACTGTCCACTATGCATAGCCCTGTGACAAAATTTCGCAGCCATATTCCATGATTGGATGCCTCATAACACGCTATGACTTTGCTGTCATCGTAGAAGATGCTATAAGAGACTGTTTAGCACTCTTCTAAGAAACAACAACTCCAGCCAGAAGGTAGACATAGCCTTACGTAGATTTCATACTATCTTGGCATCCAACATAATCAAAGTCAGTATACCAAATGATCTCAAGCTTTTCGACCTTCGATACGTGAGCATGTAGTCCTTTGTTTTCTGTAAATACCTCAAGACTCGTTTGGCTGCTACCCAGTTATCTTTTCCAGGATTGCTAAAGTACCTACCCAACATCCCTGTAACGTATGCAACATCCAGATACGTACAAACCTAAGCATACATCAGACTCCCTACTGCTAACGCATAAGGAATCTTCTGCATTTTCGTAACCTCAAGATCATTCTTAGGGCATTAATTGAGACTAAACTTGTCTCCTTTAGCCACAGGGGTATCACTTGTTTTACAATCCTACATGCCATATCTTTTGAGAACCTTTTCAATATAGCCCTTTTGTGATAATCCTAAAATACCCCGAGAGTGATCTCAGTGTATTTGTATACCCAACACAAAAGAGGCGTCACTAAGATTCTTCATCTCAAATTTCTTTGATAGAAATCCCTTGGTTTCGCGCAATAAGCCCATATCATTGCTGGCAAGCAAAATGTCATTGACATATAAAATCAAGAAAATATACTTGCTCCCAGTGAACTTGTGGTATATACAATCATCGATCAAATTCATCTCAAAACCAAACGAGATGATAACCTGATGAAATTTGTAATAACACTGACGAGAAGCTTGCTTAAGCCCATATATGGATTTCTTTAATTTGTAAACCATCTTCTTTGCGTCTCCCAACATAAAGTTTTTCGGTTGCACCATATAATTCTTTCATCAATATCACCATTGAGAAACGCAGTCTTAATATCCATTTGATGAAGCTCAAGATCAAAATGCACCACTAATGCCATTATAATCCTAAAAGAGTCTTTTGAAGAAACTAGAGAGAAAGTCTCTTCATAATCGATGCCTTCTTTCTGTGCAAAGCCTTTAGCGACAAGACAAGCCTTATATCTCTTCAAATTGCCTTTCGAATCCCTCTTGGTCTTAAATATCCATTTGCAACGAATGAGTTTCGCACGTTCAGGCAATGGGACAAGATCTCAAACGTCATTATCCTTCATAAACTTTATCTCTTCATTCATGGCATCAATCCACTCTTGAGATCTAGAACTTTTCATGGCTTGACGGAAGTAGATTGGATCATCTTCCACCACACCAATGTCATACTCATGTTCTTGGAGAAATACAATATAATCATCTAGCACCGCACTTCTTCTTTCTCTAGTGGATCTCCTTAATGGCATAGGCTCTTAAGGTGGTTGAGTTTGTTCTTCTAGAATAATTTATGGAATGAGAGGTTCTCCGACATTGTCTTGATTTGGGTCTGCTTTTTGAACAATGTTAGGAATAGGAACCTAATCAATGTTAATAACAGCTGTGGGAATATCAACATATTCTTCTTCAAATACATAGTCCCTAACCATATCTCCCCCCACAAACTTGACATCCTTAAAGAACCAGGCATTTTTCATCTCAAATATCGATTTAGTTGTGGGATCATAAAACTTGTACCCCTTGGATCTTTCAGAGTATCCAATAAAATAACAACTTATCATCCTTAAGTCTAGTTTATTTTCATTAAGCTTATAAGACCTTGCCTCAGTTGGGCATCCATAAACATGCAGATGCTTTAGACTAGGCTTCTTGCTCGTCTAAAGTTCATAAGGGGTTTTGGTAATTGCTTTAGTTGGAACCCTGTTAAGGATATATGCTACAATCTTAAATGCTTCTCCTTAGAGTGATTTTGGTAAGGTAGAATGAGAAATCATACTCCTCACCATATCCTTAAGCATCCTGCTTCATCTTTCAACAACACCATTCATAGTGGGCGAACCCGGCATGATATATTATGGGACAATACTGCTTTCTTCTAGGAATTTAGCAACTGGTCCTAGACATTATTAACCTGGACCGTCATATCTACTATAGTATTCACCACCAGGGTCAGATCTGACGCTTTTAATCCTTTTGCTGAGTTGGTTTTCAACTTCAACCTTATAATTTTGAACACATCCAACGACTATGACTTTTCATGAATAAGATATATGTAGCCATACCTAGAAAAATTGTCTATAAACATTATAAAATATTGTTGACCATTCCAAGAAGCCATAAGGAATGGCCCACAAATATCTGTATGTGTAAGTTCTAAGACGTCTAAAGTCCTGTTGGATTCAAATCTCCTTTTATTGATTTGTTTTCCTTTAATACAGTTAACACAAATATCAAAATCTATAAAGTCTAAAGGGTCAAGAATTTTTTCTGACACAAGTCTCTCTATTCTCATTCTGGAGATATGACCCAATCTCTTGCGTCATAACGTAGCTAAATTCTCATTGGTTAATTTTCTCTTTATACCTCATGTACTTAATTGTAAGGATTCATTAAATGAAGCAATTGTATCAAGTAAATAAAAATTATCGTAACCTGATAAAGAACCAGAACCAATTAATTTTGAATCATGAAACAAACTAAATTTTCCATTTCCAAATGAACAAGAATAACTAGATTTGTCCAAAGTAGAAATAGAAATAAAATTTTGTCTAAAAGATGGTATAATAAATGTTTCATCAAGATCCAAATAAAATATGTTCTTTAACAATAATCTAAATTTTTCTATTGCTTCAACTTCAACGTTCTTGCCATCGCCCACATAGATGTATCCTTCACCATCATTTGGCTTTTAGCATCTCAGGCATCCCTGCATAGACACACTGAGGTGAGTGGTTGCACCAGAATCCATCCACCAAGTGTGTTCAGGTATCGAAGTTAAGTTAACCTCTGAACAAACCAAATTAAGAAGCATACCTTTTCTGGCATGCCAAGCATGATAATTGGTGCAATACTTCTTCTTATGTCCTACAGCTCCACAAAAGAAACAACCTGTACCTTTCGATCAACCGGTCTCTTTTGTTGTTTCTTTTGTGGTGCCGTAACTGCAGCTTCCTTATCCTTCTTCCTTTTCTTCTCTTTGTCCTTGGAAGTATTAGCCAAGTGAGCACTCTCTGTCTTTTCTTACTTCAGTCTTTCCTCTTCTTGCACACAATGTGAGATGAGCTCGTTAAAAGACCAAGTCTCCTTTTGGCAGTTATAGCTCACCTTGAACTAACTGAATTGTGCAGGAAGAGATATAAGAACCAAATGCACTAGCAAGTCCCCAGAAAGGTCAACCTTAAGTGCTCTCAATTTTGAAGCAAGATGAGACATCTCCATGATGTACTCCCTAATGTTCCTCTTATCTTTGTATCTCATTGAGATGAGGTTTGCTAAAAGTGTACTTGTTTCAGCCTTTTTATTTTTAGCAAATCTCTTCTCAATGTCCTCGAGGAACTCTTTGGCTATCTTTATCATTTTCAATATAGTGCCTCTGAATGCTTCTGGAATGGCCTTCTTCATGATCATCATACACATGCGATTTGACTTCTCCCACCTTTCCATGTCCCTCGTTTGATCAGAAGAACTCTTATCTATAAGAGGTGTTGGAGAAGGAACCCTTAACGCAAGGTCGAGATCCATGACTCTGAGAACTATTAGAAGGTTCTCTTGACATGATTTAAAGTTTCGACCATTCAGCATAGGAATTGAATTGAAGTTGGTAGTAATATTAGAGGCAGAACTAGTAGCTGAATTAGATAACAAAACAAATAAACCAAAAACAAGCTCATATAAGAATCCAAAATAACAACAATAAATCCAAATAAAGGTAACCCTGTTAGACATGTATGCCCTAAGGAGTAAAAATGTAATGAGTTTTTGAAGACATTTTTATCAATAAAGAATTCATTTATTATTCATATACCAAATCTTGTCCTCTTTACGTTCATATTTGTTGAATGTTTGATAAGCAAATAATAGTCTGAGACT